>VDFB02073376.1:0-14683 GCA_007258455.2 Sequoia sempervirens
TTTTTAGAAAAAAATGTTGGTTTTGCAACAATTAAAATTGGTAGAATTTTTTCTCCTTTATTCAGTTTCAACCTCTAGCAAGAAAAAATGTGGTTATACAACTCCTACAAACATGAGTATTATTTTAAAAGGAAAAAGAAGGGTGAAAATAAGACAATAAAATGAAATTAAAATTGAGGGAAGAAGTTATACTAAGAGAGCCATGGCTCTCCCAAATTCTTCAAGAAATTCATTCCTTCTTCCTCCCACTTTGAAAGCACTCTAACCTGCAAAACAAAAGAGAGAAGAATGCAATGAAAAAATAATTTAATGGAGTATCCTTATGGAATTAGGGCTTCTCCTATAATGACCTAGATCCAAGGGCTAGCATTAAATCTCATCTAATAGAGGATAATATTTAATGCTCAAATCATTAGGAAACCCTATCCTATTTTAATTAATCCATGGTGGTGAGACCATGGTAGGGGACCATGAGACTAGGTCTCCTCAACATAAAGTTGTAACTTAAAATTCTATCATTAAAATAATAAAATCTTATGGTCATCCTTGTAATTTTTATTTAGGTGAGACATTTATGAATTAAAACTTACCCTTTATTTCATTAAATGAGGAACTTTCAAACCTCTACCTCTACCCTCTTCATAAGTAGAAATTTAGAAATTTATTTACAATTTATTTAATTCATGTTGATTATAAGATGTAAACCTAATACGAGTAGCTATATTATTTTAGAACTGTGAAGTAAATCCACAATCGAGATTTAATTAATGAGAACACAATAGAATAATAAACTCCACCCATTATGGATTTTATGTTAATTGACATATTTATTATCGTCCAAAATTGGCTCAGGATGACCCTAGTCCCTAGGGTGTACAAACTTATTCATATAGAGACCCACATCATCATAGTTGATCATTGACAATTTTCCAATGTGGGTCATTTCAAGTTGCACCTTTTTAAGGGTATATGTCTTGAAAGTTGTGTAAAAATTGTGTTTTCTTGTCATTTAATTTTTGGGCGTGACATGGATGATCTAAAACAACCATAACTTGTTGATACAATCAAATGTACTTGAGAATTCAACCCATCATAAAAGAAAGGTGTCAAAATGATAAAGCTCCACACCATGCAATCCTATAGAGATTGTGTTACACAAAGGCCATAATATCAACACCTTATGTATGAACTCTCCTCCATTCCACCAACTAAATGACAAGAGCCTATGGCAAGGCAAGAATATGTGACTTCTTGTGTCTAGATAGTCTAGAGGCAATTAGGCCAATAATTATCTTTCACAAAGGTGCACTAGAAAAATCAAAGACCAATTTCAATAGAATCCTACTCCTCTCCTAGATCTATGTCCTCCATGTGGGAGATTCATTAAACTCAATATGCCTCAAAATCTACTAACTCAAAACAAGATAGTCTCCCAATATAGGAACACCTAGAATCCCATACACATTGCATAATGAGATCATTCACTCTCTAGCCATATTAGGGAACTAGGTGTTCTAGTTCACATCTCTATAGGTAAGGATGTCATAACAAATATGGGAAAGTGCACATATTTAGATTTGAGCCACTTGATTCAACCCAAATTGTCATAGATGGTCCAATCTACAAAAGATTTTTTTTCCAAGGCCTGAGAAAGCCACAATTTCTCTTCAGTGTCATTCCACCTCATGTATGGATCCTATGAAGTCCAAAAAATATTAAAATTTAAAATTTAAAATTCCCAAAAAAAAGAGACCCTAGAAAATTAATCTCATTATTTGAAATCAACCTTGTTGATAGTGGTGATCCTAAAAATGCCTAAGAAATCTCTTAATTGACTTAACAATTTGAAGCCCACTTGGGTAATTCTTTTGCTAGGAAGACTAGCAATTTAGAGGCAAATTGATATTTTCAACTATCACCCCACAAAACCCAAACTTTGATCAAAATGCAATTTTTAACATGGAAACCAAAATTAAAATACCTTCACATTCATCAACTAAATGCCTATTTGATGATCCTAAAGGCTCTAAATTTGATTGCCAAATACTTACAAATCTTTAAAAAAATAAAAATAAGGCAAAAAGTGGTTTTTCTTAGTTTATGCGGCTATGGGTACACTTGGGGCTAAGCTACTTCCATGATAATGATCCTCATATTGCAGCCTCTCTGTAGACTTTAATTTCATCCAAAACCATCATGGTCAGTCTAGAACTTAGTTTTCTCCCAAATTGACAAGTGCAAATGAATTTAAATGACCTAATCTTGAGTTTATAGGTTAAATTTACTTTTACAATGTCATTTTTCTTCTTACAAATCATCCAAATGAGGTAACACATGTATACCCAATATCCTTGTCTTAAGGATACATCCTCTTGTTTATGTTTTTTTAACAAATTTGAGCTAACTATTTATTTGGGATGTGCTTAATCATATTTATATGTTTGTCTTGTAAGTCTTAAACTAGTGATAAGCACTTGCAGTGAAGGTGGTATTTCTCAAACCTTGCATCAATGGTAAGTATTGTTGTCTATATTTTATCATTAGTAATTCATAAATTATTTTATGATATGCATGATATTTCTTTTCATTTGTGTAGATCTAGATGCAAGACAATAATTATGGTAAGTACAAGTAAGTTTGAGGTCTTAAATGCCTATTTTGAGAACTAGGACATATATATTCATGTAGAATGTCTTATCCAAGGGGGGCAATATGTAAGTTCCTAAAAACAAACAAGCATACATCGTAAATTTGATAATGACTCAATGACTTAACACCTGGGCAATGTAAAAATGACTATTGATCTTAATTAATGGTAGCGCCTAGTCATCTCATAGCCATCCCTCCTCCCTCACTTTTTATTTTTCTTTATTCTCTCTAGTCATTTGTTTTACCTTCATGCTTAATTGTCTTTTAAATCTTTTTTTTTACACTTAATTTACAAAATTATTTACAATTTAAGTGTGACACAATCTTTTGCACACATCCATCTTGCCATTTTTTTTGGTGTTTGAACTATTTTTTACTTGGCTTAGATTATGCCTAGCTTTGTTTAACTCCACTTCCTTCTCACCATTCACGGATTTGAGATTATTAATAGATAGATTTTTATTTTTATTAATAGATAGATTTTTATTTTTCTTGGGGTCTTTTCTCTTTGTGAATTTTAGTTTTTTCAATACAAGCTCTCATTTTAGCATCAACTACAACTTCTTTGTCTTGGTTTTATCAAATAGATAGGTACAATTTATGACCAAGTTGTCAACAATTTTTATAACACCACCATTGCATTTAGCCATTATTCTATAGCCTTCAAGTTTTTATTTAGTCATTAATAACTTCAAAGCTCACCCTAAAACAATATCTTTTGTCTTTGACACCCTTACACATTACTTTTCTTTGATTTTCTCCCTATTTTATTAGTTATTTCAATTAGAATAGTTTGTTAATTTTAAAGTATAATAGTTAGAATTAGATTTAATTAGTTTCACACACCTCTCTCGGTCTATAGCATTTTGTTGTAGTTCCTCAAATTTTAAGAAATAATTAGTTTGTTTTATTAAAATTATTTTAATTTTTGCAAATCTTTGTTTCATAATAGCAATGCATTTCTTTTGAAAACTAACAAAACCAAACACATATCAACAATAAAGAAACATAAATCACCAAGAAACAATTACAAAATTCATTAGCAAACATGAAACAAGAACAAACAATTATTTATCAATTTCATTCAAAAAAATGAATTGTATCATTTGTTTTATTTTATAAAAATACATTATGATCGAGAGAAAGTTGAAAGAAATGCTTAGATTAATTCACTAATTCATTTGTGATTGAAATAATTGTTTCAAATTGAGTCATAAGAAAAAGTAAAGGAGAAATATAAGTTATTGATTTTTCATGTTAGTTTGCATAGTAGTACAATTTGAATTGGTATAGTTGTATATAAATCATCCAAAAAGTAAAAATAACAAATATAAATCTTAGTGTTCATTTTTAGAAAATATGTTGGTTGTTTGCATATTGAAAGGACATAAAAATTAAAAAAACATAGATTAGATATGTTTCGTTCAATTTTATGTTTATTTTGATACTTGTTTAATTTGCAATTCTTACTTTGTAAGTAATCAACTCATTTTAAAATGTAGAACAACATAACGCTTAGGGCTTCTTTCATGTGAACAAATAACACTTTGAAAATTAGGATTAACAACCATGCATTCAACAAAAAATCATGTGAACTTCCAACAAATCACAAATAAACAAGTGCAAACTTTCAACAAACCACAATCAACCAAGAATAGTCAAGCCCCTATTCTACAAATATGGTCAAACCTCGATCTCATTTAGCATATCACATTAATGTTTCATGTGTTTACAAAGGATTGCATAAAGGTTACCTTGAGGAAACTAAGGGAAAGATTTCCTCCATATGAAATCATTGAAGAATAACAAGCCCAAGACATACAACAAGCTCAAAGAAAAAAATCTATGTAACTAATTGTAAAGCTAGCACACTATGAGGCATTATTTGAAGTAGGAAACCGTGTCTTAGTATCTTCCTAGATAAATCTCATCAAGAACTCAACACCAAATATATCACCAACATTAGAATTGTTAAAACAACATATTTACAAACACAGAAATATCACCACCCATAAGACCTCTCCCACATGAAGAAGGCAATCCTCTAGACACTCTTTTATTTCACTTGCTTTTACCATGTAAACAGGAGTGGTCCATCCACACACAAGCCACATGTTTGCAACACATGCCCACATTTTCAATTTACATAGTAGTGGTGAGTTAAATTTGTGGCATACATATTTTGGTCAACCCAACATGAAGAATAAATCCTTTTGAATGAGTTTCTCAAATTTCTCTCAATTCCATCCCATTTCCTTTATATTTTTCTATCTTCATACATTTATTTTGTGATTCCTATAGTACCCCCAAATTTATTAAGAGAAGCAACAACCTAAGGGAAAGTCCCTTCTACTAATCCATTCACCCCTTCCTTTGACCATTGCATCCCTCTAGACCATGTGGCTCTTGTATCAAATAGGTACGATTATGAAGACACCAACTCTTAAGGCTCTCATCAAGTGCTAGAATAGAACGTGAAGCATAAAAAAGGTTGCAATACCTTCAACTCCACATGAGGACCATACTTAGGAATTGACATTCATCCAAGCCTAAACATTCAAGGGATCAATATGTGTTAGTTCAATAGGAGATTCATATGTATAACCCTAGATTCACAACTTAGATAGCTAACCACATCAACAAAAAATGGGTCACCTTGAAAAGAACCTAGCAAGTGCACTAGCTTGAGAGGTCCTTGACATGGCTTACCAAATTGTTCAAGCCCCCTCACAACACATGCAACTTGAAAATCCAAGGTAGTGACAAATGGGGACACTCAACCCTTGCTAATGAACCATATCAACACAATCATTAAAACCCACCTCATGGTGGTGGAGAACAAGATGCTAATCAAACAAATGAAACAACCCTAGAGGCTCTTATCACCACCCTAGTCCAAGGGACTAGGACACTTGAGGCTCGGGTTGTTGAGTAGTTCTTATAAAGCCCAACACAAACATAACGCTTTCATGCCTCTCGTACAATATGACTAATACATTACAATTTGGAGAGATATCCACCAATCCAACATACAACTACACCACCTAGACTAGATTTCAACTAGTTGTCCCTTTGCAACAAAATTATCCAAACCTTTTCAAGATTCACCAACCCTACTCAAACCTTCAACCATAGTCAAACTATCAAACATATTTGTCAAGACACATCTTTAGAGGACCACCTCCCCTCATGCACAATCCATTTTCAAGGACTCATCTTGAATATTTAAATGAATCATTGCATCATGCAATATAAAATGTTATTTTTCCAAGACCTCTCTTTGATTTACTCAAATTAAAGAGATCCTAGTACTAATATAAAAGCATATGTGACCATTGTTCAAGAATTGCTTCCATGGAAATATTAGTCACACACATTTTTCCTGAGACCTTGAAACAAATTGCACTAGAATAGTATTATCAAGTGCTTGTAGGAACAACACACTCTTGACAACTCATTGACAAGTTTGTGATGGCTTTTGATATGACAAAACTAGTGAAGATGGGAATCTAAGAATTCTTATCAAGCAAGACCATAGAAAATTGGTAGCCCACTTATAATGCAATGGAGATAAGTTCTCTATTCATCAATAAGTGCATTGCACATTGATTGCAAGGAACTATGCAACCTCAACCAAAATGAAAATAACAAAAACAACCCTCTTATGCCTAAAATCTTAAAAAGTGATAGAAGTGCCATGATGGATGGGTCCACAAATGCTCCACCATGAAAAAGGTAGTCCTCTAAACGCTCCCTCATGAAGGTAATCCTCCAAATGCTCCCTCACTTTACTTGCTTTTACCATCTAAACAAGAGTGCTTTGTCTATATGCAAGCCCCATGTGTCTTTCATTTTAATTTACACATAGTAATGGTGAGTTGAATTTAGTGTACAAACCTTAGGATTGCTACATCAATCAATTCCTAGAAATACAAGGCTATTTGAGGAGAACTTGTCTCTACAAGGAGGTTTCCCATAAGTAAGCCTCCACAAGAGATTAAAAGCATCAATTCACACAAATTTTTACATCAACCTACACCTATTGACACCAAAGATTGCACAAGCACCCAAAAGCATGAATTATACGAAAAGATTTGTCCCATAATTAAGGAAAGAGGATTCTACTTATAGAATTAGAACATTGATCACCCAATAGGTAATTAACACGTGTTCAACACTTTATAAAGGCATATGAAAACAACACACTTTTCCCTAGCCCACCACTCAATTACTCCCAAGTGTTTACATAGCTTTGACATGGCTCGATACATGCTCTAAACATGGAGGAAGATGCCTAACCCATCCTTCACCAGTTTCTCAAGGAATCTCTCTCATATTGTAACGCATCTAAGCCATTTTGGAGATATGCAATTCACTTGCCCATCAAGTATTGGTTGGCCTCCAAAGGAGCCAATATTGAAGGAGTATCCATGACCTAATCATATAGCTCTATGCAAAAAATTGTTGTTTCCTTGACACATAGGAATATGGCATTAATATCCTCCTTAGTCTGTCAAACAGTACTTTCATTAGTATGCTTTGCTTGTTTAATCCCAAAGAAGAGATATGGTTCAATCCAAAAGACTAGGAAGAATTCTCCAAACACAACCTTTCAAAATCTATAGAGAAGTAACATGACAATTCTAAGGCATTTGGCATCTTTTTTAGAGGAATGTGCTTGTTTTAGGAATAATGTAAGGACAAGTCAAAAGGGTTGTTTTTCCAACTATTAAAAATGACAGTGGCAATGTTAGGATATGGATTATCTCACCACAAGCATACTAAAAAATGACAACTTAATCAATCAAAGCACCTTGTCAACAATTTTCCCTATAAGCAAAAGGCATAAGCTTATCTAATTTGAGACCTCCTAATTTGACTATCAAGGATGCTTGATAAACAAATGAACAGTCAAAAACATAGGTACCAAGAGGATGCATGCTTTGATATTTCTTGACCTCCGAGGTTTACCATACCAATGCTCATGCATCCAATTAGCAAGAAAAACTATGTTGATACAATATCTTGAGGATACACAATAGATCAACCATCTACCAATAGATGTGCAACATGGAGGAGGATATCCAACTAGGGTACTTTATGCCATTTGCATCAACACAATGGGGAAGGCAACCAATGGAGATGTTCCAAATATAATGTCAGCTTGGAGTTTGTAAATGTGAAAATCCACAAAGAATTTCCACACACATTAAAAAAAACATCCCAATTGCATTCAAGCAAGGTGCCATGTGGCAACACCTTTAGATAACATCAAGAGCTTCCACAAGAGACAAAAAATTGTCAATAAAATAACTTATTTTATGTCATCATAGCCAAACCAACTAGCTAGTATGATACTTAAAATTCATAAATCAGGTGCCTATAGGACCATCTTTAAATTATGTAGAAACCCACCAAGAAATGCTTGTACAAACAATGCTTGCAAGAAGCTTGACCAAAGAACTAATCCTCCATGTACAAAAGGACCAACAAACTTTTCCTTTTCATAGCACATGGTACAATCTAGATGAATGTTAATGGGGATCAACAATTGGCAAAATATCTATACTACAAGTTTAGGTCCCACCTAACTATCCATAGATCCTTAGAAGATAATTAAAAGTAGCCAGTTATTCTAGTGATATGACATGGAACTTGGCAGTGAAAGGACATACAACCAATGAATATATTCCAAATTTCCATGGCACTAGACAAATACTTTCCTTTTATATTCCTAGCAAAAATGCATCTTTCAAATTCCACCTCAACAATGCTTGACTCTACCCTTAGCATACACTAGATATATGTCATTCCCAAATGGGCAACAAACTTACTATCTAAACTTTAAAGATCAATGGCCAATAAAAGATTTATAGACCTCCCTCAAGGCCATGCTTACCAACCACATAAGTATAGATAACAATTAGGTCTCATGTCACTATTAACATTTTGGACCACAAGGGCCCACCACTACTACCAACCTTGCTCCAACAAGTGACACATACTTTAAAGTGAACCAATCAAAATGAGACAAATCAAACATCACATGACAAATGCCATGTGTTTATAGTGTTTCAATGTTGACTAAGACCTCAAAAAATCAATAGATTAGAACTGCTACCCAAGCCAATTTGTAGACTTTTGCCCAATTTCCCCAACAAGTTTGTTAAGAGCAACAACAACTATTAAAAAAACAAAGGTTCATTAACCTATTTGTCAACTGCAAACAATATGCACTCAACATGACCTTATACTAATTGCCAAAAGCTTCAAAGGGCAATAGCTGAGACTAGGGGGTAAGCCATAGAAACTAGAAACTCATACAGACACAACAACCAAAACAACCAAAGTCCCCGCAAAGGGAAACCTATCAAAATCAGTCCAATAAAAAGCATCTAATTGATTTAGGACAACACTTTGCTTGTCTATTTCTAACAATTGCAAGTTCAACTATCAACTACTTTGTCTACATTAGCGTCCAATGCCTTTGTCTATTATCTATTTCTATCATTGTTGAATCACTCTCTGAGGGTGATTGTTATTAAGAAAGAAATTTGCTTTTCCCCATTATAGCACATCCAAATTGTGGTGCTTAGCACCACCCGACTTTTTCCTCATGTAGATATACATCAAATGAACATCTACAAGTATAGAATGCCAAATTGCACAAAGAATGGAATCACACCACCCAAGATAGAATCACATTAGCTAGACCAGACCACAACAATCATGTTCCCAACATCAAATTATGTGGACAACCTAGTTTAGATTTTGTCTTTATGCTTCCTACACATTCAATTTTGAACAATTTTGACCTATGGTTAAAAAGTTATTATCAAAATAGCAAACAACTTTGCATCGACCATCAAAATCAGCTAAGTCCTCACCTTTAATTTCCGAGCTTCTGAGTTGTCACATTATTTGTCACAACTACAACTCCTTATCTAAGAACTTATTATATTTAATTTAATTTAATTCAATTATTAGCCCTAGATATATGTGTGGGGTATGTTTTTTCCCTAAGTTACTGATTTCGTTGTCCTAAGGCCCCGCCCAGGTCCTAGTAGTTTGACCCAAGTTCAAGATCTAGATCTAGTCCCTTGTGGGTTGGGAGGGTTGGGACAAGGTTCAACCTACAAACCGTGGGTCTGGCCTTGCCAATCCCACGCAAACCTAGGGGAGAATTTGGGCAGTTTCTATGGAAAACAGGAACTTTGCGTTTCAAATTTTATTTTAATTTTAATTTCTTTACTCTAAAAAGTGTCATTTGCCCCCCTCAAGCCCTAAAATGATGTGCACCATGAAGGTTTGTGTTGCTTTAACGATCTTAATTTGGACCTTATTATGAATGCAAAATTATGTCTGTCATGAAGATTTGTGTTGTTTTGGAAGTCTTAATTTGGGTTTGGTGGTAGGGGCTCCGCCCCTTGACCTGGCTCTGTATTGCAACAAGGAGCGCGACAGGGGCATTGCCTTTGAACCCCACGAGGGGCGCTACCCCTCAACCTCACTAGGGGCATTGTCCACAGACCTCCACAAGGGGCATTGCCCCTTGACCCCACTATGGGCACTACCCCTCAACCCTGTTAGTGTCATTGCCCTCAAACTCCTAGTGAATTCATTTGATTTTCCAAATACTCTCCAAGTCCAAGTTTTCAAGTTTGCCTACAAGTCTTCATCTATAATATCGTCATCCAATTGAATAATCTTCATTGATGCTACTTGATGCTTACCTGCAAGGAGAAATGTAGCAATGCAATTAATTTTAATATATAATAAATATCTTGACATTCGAGTTTGACTAATTGACATTCTAATATTTTTTATTTTTATGGTGGTTTTGTTTATTATACAATATATGATGTTGTGTAGCATTTTGAATTTATTTATTGTTGTAAATATGTATATATTTCTGATTTTTATATGTTTTTGTATGGATGAATCCAAAACGAACCCAACCCCAAAAAAATTTTGACCGAACCCTCAAACCGGAATCAGTAATCTAGCTTTTCCCATATAATTATTAATAAAGAACATTGTTAATTTCAAAGGAATTGCAAATATTCGCACATGATATATAGTATGACTATGACAAAGTGGTTGCAAAATTGACGAGTTTAAAATATTAAGCCTCGTAACTCCTATACATGTTCATGACCTGATTGTCTAAGAACCAACAATGAACTATACTTCTTTTATTGACTTTGCAGTTTAAAGGAAATTAACTAAGAAATTCGACAAGGCAACTGCAAAGAAGCAACAGTTACATGATATGGGATGGGAAAGTGCTCTGGGTAAGGAAACCCCCCATATGTAATGCATTCCCATTCTGGAAAAATGCATAAAGAAAGAAAAAGAAAGGAATTAAATAACTCTCTGCAAGATTAAAAATCTTTTTGCCGAAAAGTGTTCTTTTGAAAGCATTCGTTCATCATGCAGCACTCACGAGTCCTGCAAATTGGTGCACATGCTCAGCAATTGCTTGAGCCAGACTGTCTGCAGCCTCTTGTGTAAGGGCCTCAGCATAGACACGTACTGCATCCTCTGTACCAGAAGGACGAACAAATGCCCGCCCCTGGGTATGTTTTGCTGCAAAGAGAAAATTACTTTAAAATCCAAAAAATCATGAAATCAGTTGACTAACAAACTACTTATCGACAGTGTAACTTACGCGAAATATGTTAGTAGCAAGTATCACAACTAATTTTCTAAATTAGAATCACATAGAAGCACTCCACAAAGAAGCAATGCGTACCAACTTCAGAATCAATTGTTTCCTGAAGTCCCAAGGGCCTCAACACCCTAGTTTCTGCATCAGTGGTGACTATAGATGTTTTGTCTGCAACTTTTACCTGGTAAAAACAACCCACAACTTATCCAGACTGTCACATGCATAGGTATAAATAAACAATAGTAAATGGAAGTCAAATGTGCAAAAATCAATCTCGTCAGACAATAACATGTCATCTCTTTACGATCTTAAAACAAAAAATACAAAAGAAAGCTCTCGGTAAAACAAACCTCTAAAGTAAAGACTAAGCAATGTAAACTCCAGAAAAGAGAAGGTTTCAAAGTCGGGGTAAGGAGTGTTAAGATGGTTGAGGACTGGGTGGAGAAGTGGAGGGGTAAGTTAGATGTCAGATACTAGGAGATCAGTTAAGATTAGCTGGCTCCAACGTATTGAGTTGTGTCAAATATGTCAAATATACATTATGTAATAACTGATCCTATAGGCTATAATAATATCGCTCTTCAAGATCCATATACTTGCATCTGATTGGCCCATGTTCACCTACCTTGCCTACCACTTAAATAGTCTACCCTCATACTCTCCCGTCCACTGCTCAGTAGAGTGTATTGAATAGCATATGGTTCATCCTTTCATGCAAAAAGTGATAATCCGTGAGAGTTCTCCTGTGCACAATGAATAAAGGGTACCAACCATATCCACTTTGAAAATTTGCATGCCTCTGTTTTCAATTAGTGTATTGGTCTTTCATTGGTGTGTGTTTGCTTGAGCGTAATCCTTATTCCTCAGTATGACCGCATGATATGAGAACAGGATTCATAAGAGCCCTAAGTTGTTGCTCATCCATTGTCTGATTTGAGAGAAAAACACCTGGAAATAAGGATTCTTCTTTATGGTGGCTAGGGTAAAATCAAATAAAAAAAAGTAGCCATTTCAGAGTCTTCTCATCTTTTTACTTCACAGGTTGATGGTACTTTCCCTATTTCCCCTTACATTTTTTGGAGTTTTCTATAAAGAACAAGGCCTCCTACACTAGGGAAGCTTTTTGGCTTGATCTACAACAATCCAATCATTTTGTTTACAATCAGGCATTGGATGAATCTTCTATACAGCTTGAGGAAGAGATCCGAGATCCGTCTGATCAATTGGTGATTTTCACTTCTGGATTGCCAGGCTGGGGTTCTTATTCCTTGCAATTCATTGAATATATTTTCTGATCAGAGCAGTTTCAAGCCAAATTAACTATAAATATACGTCATTGTTAATGAAATACAAGCTTTTATTTTTTTGTTCATTATTATTTCTTCTTTTATTGCCCACCACCATCCCTCTTGGCATGTGAGCAAAACTGCCCCTACGACTCTAAAAGTAAGGATTACATTCACCTTCCAACATTTTTTTCTTTTCTTATCGGATGGATGATTTATTCTCTTCATATACAGTTGAAGATGTAGCAATAATTGCATTATTCTCATACTAATCATTTCAGGAATTTGATGATCCCTTAGCAGATTTGTCATATTCTACCTTGTGTTATTTTTCTTGTTCATTGTGAACTTCGAGGTGTGCCACAAAAACGAAGTTTTAAAATGGCATCAAAATTTCATTGTATATAGACCATAGTATCTTGAAAGTTTATGTTTTCTATGCTGACTCAATCCATCCTTCAGATGGAAGTTTCCATCCACCTTGGGAAATGTGTCAAAAAACAAGTTATCTGGTTCACCTTAGAAATTTTACCAAAAGATACATTTACTACTTCTGATATTTTTTCTCTTTGGTCACCAAAGACAATTCAGCCTCTGAATGGATGTTTTGCATGACCTCAGAATCCATCCAAAAATAAGTTCTCAATTCAGTCTATTATCTGATAGTGAGGATGATTTATCCTCTGCATTTTTTTTAATTCATTTTCTATGTCGCAAAACTCAAGAGTTTTAACATATGTACATAGTTAAAGTTGAAAGACCATGTAATTTCTTAAGGGCTGCATTTCTTTTTCCTGTACATTTTCCCCTTCTGCTTCATATAGGCTGCTTGTATTATGCATGTTTCTTTACATATATTTTGAGTTTCTGCTAGAACTTTTGAAGCTTTATTCATCTTCATATGCCCCTCGTGGAGGAGCTCATTTCAGCCAAGAATTACTCTACTTTGAAGGCTTCATCTCTATTGCCTTTTGTGGTGGCCTGGGGCGATTTCCAGCATCCAATCAGTTTTCTTTAGAATACATGATCTTTAAAATTCAGACTTTTATGAATTAAGTTTGAAATTAGCCAATTTTTTGTATAATGGAGCCTTCAAGGTAGGCTGGTTAACAGCTTCAATTTTAGTCAAACAAACTATAATAAAAATGCATGAATGCACCATAAAACCATCTGAAATGATCTAAGATGGAACATCTAGCAAATTGTGAATTTAGTCAAATAAAAAGAAATTATATTAGTTATTATGTCAGAAATTGTACGGTGCAGCAGAAATTGGTTGATATGTTATTTTATGTGATTGGATTGACATGCACAGAAAATTAATTCAAAATCAGACATAATAACACAGTAGATACCCTGGGAAAACCCTCCTCTTGAGGGAGAAAAACCCAGCAACAATATATCACTTATATATTGAATATCAACATAATATATCCTTTACAAGAAGGCCGATATGAAGGCCAAGAATGGAGCATAATAACCAGATGCTAAACACAACAATAATGTGATCCACCTAGATGATATATAAACAGCCTTCAATCAATATTGATCTGCTCTTCTTCTGTTCGCACTTGAGTATATTGGACTTATGTGAAAATCCGAACTGAGAATGGATATAGAGTCTGAATGCAATCACAGTAGCAAACTGCAGATGATAACTTCAACCTCTAACAAATTCGATCTGCCATGATTAAGAACTCGCACTTGCAGGGAACTCAAACTTTAGAAGGACGAATGTGTATATTGCATACTCCACAATGAAATGCCATCAATTATATATGAAGTGATATGTTCCTTTTCATCACAAGTCGGCCTCATCAAGGAGGCATTACTCAAACAAAAGGAAGTCGGCCACATAGAGGATTGCACCTCTCAATAAATATAATAAACAAATATTAAATGACTTCAAAAGGACATGACTCTCCAAGACATCTTAAGTCGGCCAAGAGCAAGATAAAATGAATTGTTCCTTCATCGAATAGAATAAACTCAATTCAAATAGCCGTTAGGCTAGCATTTGAATTGTCTCCAATTAGAAATCGTGTGGACCTGGAAGAAGCAGCCCGACGCTGCTGAT
>VDFB02073377.1:0-14042 GCA_007258455.2 Sequoia sempervirens
TGAGCCTATTCGCACTAAAAGAACCTTGGAGTTGAACGCACGAACTTTCTTGCAATCTTAGCGTGCGGAATACTTTGATCAAGAGAGAATAGGGAAGCCATTGGCAACTTTATTCTGCGTTGGTGCGGTCACGAAAAACACATCAACAAATCTTCACTCTTTAATTTAGGCTCCAACTTTATGCGCAGGTGCTCTTCTATCTGCCTTTTACAAATCTATGTCGAATATTTATTGTGTACTAACATCGTTGTTATATGTTCAATGTTCCATGTGTGTGTTTGTAGAAACCCCTTGTTTCACCTAATACTGATTCTGAAAGTTTTCTGATGATTTTGCTAAATTTTGGTTTTTTGACGTTTTTGAACAATAAATGAAGAGGGCGATTTTGCTTGGAAATAAGAACTAAATTCAAATAAAATAAATCTACCTCGACAGCAATAGTATTTGAATGCCAATACGAATACCAGTCTATTATTTGCCTTCCTGGAATGATCACAAATTTGTTCTACAGACATGCAATATAAAATAATGATTTCTTATGAAGGAAAACCTGGTAAGGAGCAGCAGGCTGATCTGATGTATTGACAGTACGGCTGCAAGTAGTGTCTTCTCCCTCTGAAGAACGATTGCTAACAGCTCCAGACTCCTAGGCGCCAGATGGAATGTAGATTGCAAGATCAAAGATGAGGCGTCCTAACCCAGGTGAAGACCACGCCCTTTTTATGTGTGTACAGCTTGACAAAAAGTACGGCTTCAGCAGTATTAAATGCAGATGGTACGGCCTCCTTGTGACCAGTATCTAAACCCTCTGAATATGGTACGCTCTGATAGATGAAGACCAACTGCAAAATGAAAGAGATGCTTTGCTCTGAAAACCCAATGTATGTCTCACTTTGTACAGTACGGCCAAGTACAGAAAAAGTACGGCCAAAAATCAGATTGCTGCAATGAGTGAAATGTACGGCCTCTCTCAGAAGCTCTCCAGAACCAATAAAGATATGCGCCTTGATGACAGAAGGTATTCTGAATGATTGATTATGCTGAAGCTCTGTAAAAACAATAATCTCTGATGTTTGTATCTACTGTGATGCTCTGTAATTCCTCCTGCATGAAGAAATTTCTCAACTGGCAATAAATCAGATGTTATTTCACATCCTCTGAACTGCTTCGATGGAGATGGCTCGTTCTCCAACGATTTCGAGATGAAACCCTAAGGCTTCCGTTCTCTGACGAAGACTGGCAATTTCTCAATTCCTCAAATGTCATAATCGCTCATTTTCCAAGGCAAAAACCCTTTATTGCACAAAAGTGCGATTTCCCTGAAAATAGGGTTTTAATTAAAATATTCATATTTTAATCTTTTAATTATTCAATAGTCTCCAGCCAAAAATATTTTATAATATTTTAATTCTCAAACTGGCCCCTTTCTGATGATGGGCGCACCCCTCAAGGCAGGTAACTTAAGTTATAATTAAAAATTATAACTTTATAATATAATCATTAATTAATTAATACTTTTAATTAATATAATTTAATAATGTATATCTACTTCCAGATTACTCATCGGGTCACAGATCCATGCGTCAGCCCGAAATTGAAGTGACTCGGGATCTTGCCAAAGTCCTCCTTTGCTAAAATAGCGGTCCACTCACACAATAGAGCGCTAAAATAGCAATTACGAAAAAGGTCGTCGAGCCCAAGCGAGAAAGCCAATGGATCAATACGCCAGTCGTGGCCAGCGACCCTCTCTAACCACTTTCGATTAGACCCTCACGGGGGTCTCATGACCAATCTCACGATCACTGATGCTTGCCAAAAACGGGGACATGACAGTCCGCCCTCCCTAAAATTGCTTGACCCCAAGCAATCTCCTCTGCAAACAAACTCCAATCCTCGGAAGGCCCAAAAAGGAAAACTGTGTAATGTCCCACACATCTCGAACTATCTCCCATAGCATCATCAATCTCAACCGCGCAATCAATGCCTGGATCCCAAACCCAGAGTGAAAATCTGTCGTGACGGTCCTTCTCAGGCTGCCACTGCGCTCTACGGTCTCCAACTTCACCATGCTGAGAATAGTGAAGTGACCCATTGGGACCCATCCCATACTCGATGCCAAAGCTGTCGCCACCGGGATCCCAATACAATCTGAATCCACATCCATCCGTCATGTAGAGATAAAATCTCCTAGAAGCATCTACTGTCCGGAATCTCTCCCTGTCCTCTGCTAAACCCTCATGGATGTAATAACTGTCCCAGCCATCATGCCAACTAATACCATAGTCGCCCTGAAACCATGTACTCATATGAAAAGTCTGCGACATAGAATTATCAAGCCCTGTCAAATACATATCGGCATGATAGATGACTGACTGCGGCCCCTGCAAGTAATACCCCACAAACTGCTGGAACACGTACCTGCATCCGCTAATTCCATCTTGTGAAGATGGTAACTCTGCACACAATAAGGAAGTACTCCCCTCAACTGAACCGAGAGAATCACCCTGTGCGCCCGTATTGTGCATCGAATATGAATCATGTAGCGGTGGGTCAAAGACAAAACTGTAAGCACTCCTCACCGTGTACACCTCTTTGAACTCCTCTGTGAGTTTGGTTTGGAATTGCGATGCACTGCAACAATCCCAAACACTACGATCATCACCCAACTCAGAACTAATGTCAAGAGTACTATCGGCGTCCAACTCGAAGAGTGGGTTATCATAGATCACCCCACCATCAAATTCAAACAATGGATTGTTTACAAACTGCACAATCACGCTATCCTGATCGGAATCATCCATCTCTGAATCGCTGGAATAATAAACTGAGTTGTACTCCTGACTAGGCTCAACGAGCTGCCGACCATAGTCAACTGTATCAAATGAAAAGATTGATTTGCTTCCGGGAGAGGGAAACAAATCAACACAAGTACCAATCTCCCAACTGGATGAGACTCTGAATATCTGCTGTGAAGATGGACAAGTATCAAGGGTTGTCACACAACTCTCCAGTGTATCAACAACCATGTCACAGGAACTATCAACGATCTGCCCTGCATCACCTATCGCGGGACTAGTCTCATGAGAACCAGGTGCAATGCGTGGCTCACTGCAACTCTCATCGAGTGCACTCATCCTATCTGTATCAACTGATCCTGTGATCGAGATGGAGGTAACCTCATCCTCAACATCTCCTACACTGCTATGAACCATGGGTGTATACTCCTCACCACCCACTGCCATGCAAGACTGCACGATGTCCAAAGGTGGTGAAGACTGTGCTAACCTCAACGCCACGGTAAGCCTCTCAATCTGTAACTGTGACTCCCGAAGAGCCAACTGGGTGCTCTGCAATGAATTCGCAGTCACCTCAAGCTCATGAGTGAGCTCATCGATCCGCTCCTCTCTTCCCCGCCATGCATCATAACAAAGGCAATCCCACTCGAGAAGGAAATCTCTGTCTGCTAGTAGTTTTAGATAGTTTTGTTTCATCGTTCCAATTGCTTCTCGGAGTGCATGTATCACTGCAAGGGAAAAACCTCTATCACTGTGCTCATCTGTCGAAGGACTCCTACTGTAGGTAGTCAACATCTGACGAGCAACGTCAAAATGCTCAAGAGCGGTAGTAATCATAGTGTCATCCACATGTAGTTGCCCAACCAAATGATGAGGATTCTGAAACTCACGACCCCCATACAAGATTTCCGGTTCACCATATGCACTATGATATGACGCTGATCCGTCATCACTCTCCTCATGATCTGCAGCATCGTGTGTGCTCTCAACCATGCACACCTCAACATCTAAGGTACTGCTGCTCTGTACCTCGAAGGATGGCTCAACTGGTACGGTAGAAGTTGCTGGTCTGACAGTATCCTCACACGCTTCTACTCCAACAGTGACTGCATGCTCATCCAACGCATGATCCTGGGATTCCGTGTCAACATACGAATCCTCTAGCTGGTTTTCAAGGGTCTGATCCGGAAAATCAGACTCGTCATAACATAAATCCTCAATACCAACTGCATCTGTAGTACCCAACTCTGGAGTCTTTTCACGTGACGACTCCATAGAGTTACTTTGCACCTCTGAAACAGCTGTTATATCATGCTCACGCAAAGTTTCACCATCGCTGTTATAAAAATCAGAAGTGGCTTTTAGGGCAGAAATTTCTTGAGTCACCTCCTGCAAAGACGATGTAGGTAAGCCATTACCTGAAGTTGTGCTAGTGTGCTTATGGATCAAATAAGCACTTCGATCAAATTCATCACACAAATTTCTGCCTACTTCATAAGAGACTGGAGATATCAAATCACTCTCATGAAGAATTGTACAATCATCGGATGTAGATTCTCTATCTTTCCCAGGTGTAAACAACTCACGAGCTGTAGTGAGATATCTCTGTTTTTCGAACTCCGTCTTATGGCAAAGACTCGGGTGCACATCCACGTAACTCACGAAAGAAAGTTTCTCTTTAATCTTCTGAGGTAGATTGCTATACTCCCGAAACATGCTAATCACTTCTCCATCTGTGCTCTGCGGTGTCCTGTCAATGTTAATCCTCCCACTAATCTCAGGTGCTTCTAACTGCCACTCGTTGTTCGCTGCCCTGAGTGTGCTGGCGAACCAACCCTCATACCTTTCACCTGATATATCCTCAACGGGCTCCTGTCTCGTGAAGGTGGGCCTCGTAGGCCTATCCGCTGTCCGTGACACTGACCTAGGAGCTCTCCGCGAACCTGTAACACTTCTGTCATCGTCAAGAGGTGGTGACGATCTCCTCGGAGTATCCAGTCTCTGAAGTGCCACTGCCACCTGCTGTAATACACCATTTGACCGCCGTTGACCTGCACTAAGTTCTCTGAGTGCATGCAAGACCTCCGCACGGTTTTGACCTCTGTTATTGTAAGGAGTCTCTGTTCTAAGATCAACTGTTCTATCAGTCCTGTAATACCTGTCAGCCATGATTCCCGGCTGCCAGATCAAACCCTGGTGCCTGTCAACCAAAGTTCGCCTGAATAAATAAATACCTGGTAAAACCCTAACTGTTCCGGCTGCAGAAGACGGCTAAACCCTCAGGATGGCAGGATTTAGCTCTGATACCACTGTAGAAACCCCTTGTTTCACCTAATACTGATTCTGAAAGTTTTCTGATGATTTTGCTAAATTTTGGTTTTTTGACGTTTTTGAACAATAAATGAAGAGGGCGATTTTGCTTGGAAATAAGAACTAAATTCAAATAAAATAAATCTACCTCGACAGCAATAGTATTTGAATGCCAATACGAATACCAGTCTATTATTTGCCTTCCTGGAATGATCACAAATTTGTTCTACAGACATGCAATATAAAATAATGATTTCTTATGAAGGAAAACCTGGTAAGGAGCAGCAGGCTGATCTGATGTATTGACAGTACGGCTGCAAGTAGTGTCTTCTCCCTCTGAAGAACGATTGCTAACAGCTCCAGACTCCTAGGCGCCAGATGGAATGTAGATTACAAGATCAAAGATGAGGCGTCCTAACCCAGGTGAAGACCACGCCCTTTTTATGTGTGTACAGCTTGACAAAAAGTACGGCTTCAGCAGTATTAAATGCAGATGGTACGGCCTCCTTGTGACCAGTATCTAAACCCTCTGAATATGGTACGCTCTGATAGATGAAGACTAACTGCAAAATGAAAGAGATGCTTTGCTCTGAAAACCCAATGTATGTCTCACTTTGTACAGTACGGCCAAGTACAGAAAAAGTACGGCCAAAAATCAGATTGCTGCAATGAGTGAAATGTACGGCCTCTCTCAGAAGCTCTCCAGAACCAATAAAGATATGCGCCTTGATGACAGAAGGTATTCTGAATGATTGATTATGCTGAAGCTCTGTAAAAACAATAATCTCTGATGTTTGTATCTACTGTGATGCTCTGTAATTCCTCCTGCATGAAGAAATTTCTCAACTGGCAATAAATCAGATGTTATTTCACATCCTCTGAACTGCTTCGATGGAGATGGCTCGTTCTCCAACGATTTCGAGATGAAACCCTAAGGCTTCCGTTCTCTGACGAAGACTGGCAATTTCTCAATTCCTCAAATGTCATAATCGCTCATTTTCCAAGGCAAAAACCCTTTATTGCACAAAAGTGCGATTTCCCTGAAAATAGGGTTTTAATTAAAATATTCATATTTTAATCTTTTAATTATTCAATAGTCTCCAGCCAAAAATATTTTATAATATTTTAATTCTCAAAATGGCCTTTAAATTGATGAAACCTCAAAGTGAGGTCAACTTAAGTTATGGTATACAAATTATAACTTTATAATATAATCATTAATTAATTAATATTTAATTAATATAATTAAATATTAATATCTCGTCCGTTACTCATCCGATTACCGATCCGTCTGATGCTGACGAATTCAGAAGTGACTCCGGATGCTGCCAAAGTCATACTGCTAAAAATAGCAGTGGTCCCACTCTGCCTGTCAGGAACTGCTAAAAATAGCAATTCTGAAAAAGGTCTCCGATCGAGCCCAAACGAAAGCCAATGGATCAATACTGCCAATCTGACGCTGAGCCAAGCGCCGAAACGACCCTCTAACCACTCAGTCAGCCTACGAGGGTCTCATGATAGGCCAATCTCACGATCACTGATGCTTGCCAAAAACGGGGACATGACAGTGTTATGTTTGCTTTATGTGACTATCATGTATGGTTCATGTATTTCTTGTTTGTCTAGTGTATTCTGCGTGTGTGTGCTTTGTGTACTTTGTGTGTGTGCGCTTCATGTATTTCGTGTGTTTGCTCCCTGTATTCTTTGCGTGCTTTGTGTATTCTTTTTATGCATCGTGTTTGCCTTTTGTATGCTTTTGTGTATGGTTTTATGTGTACTCCATTCATTATTGTGTGTTAACATTGTTGTTATATGTTCTATATTCCATGTGATTGTTATCTTTGCTTTATGCGTGTGTGCTTTGTGTATTCTGCGTGTGTGCTTCATGTATTACGTGTGTTTGCTGTCTGTATTTTTTGCATGCTTTGTGTAGTCTTTGTATGAATCGTGTATGTGTTATGTATGCTTTTGTTTATGGTTTTACGTGTACTCCATTGATTATTGTGTAATAACATTGTTGTTATATGTGAAATATTCCATATGTGTCATATCTTTGCTTTATGCGTATATTGTGTTTGCTCCAAGTATTCCATGGTTGTCTAGTGTATTCTGCGTGTGTGTGCTTCTTGTATTTTGTGTGTGTGTGTGATGTACATTGTGTGTTTGCTGTGTGTATTCTTTGCATGCTCTGTGTATTCTTTGTATCGATCGTGTTTGTCCTATTTATGCTTTTGTGTATGGTTTTATGTGCACTCCTCCCATAGCTTCTTGGAGCGTGTATTCTCATTGATTCAGCATGAATGAATATCAAAAACAATAAGAATTCGAAAATACATGCTTGTCCTTAAAAAACGTAATGTAGCCTAATGACTTTTTGCACTTAAATTTGCAAAATATGCACTTTTTCAAGAGTTCAAACCTAGGATTGCAAACAAAATATGAAAAGATACCTTGCAGGGTCTTCCATGGTTGTCTAAGACCTTCACAAACTCAATTTTGACTCCCCACATCAAAATCAAAAACTTAGATTTTTTAGGTTGATAGATGCTCTTGCATCAATAGGTGATTTATCTTTTACATAAATCAATAGCTAGAACAATCTATTGTATTATGTGTACTAACGTTTTGCAAGTCATCAAGGCAATTCAATCATCCATTGATCAAATTCTTGTCACAACTTATGGTGTGACATCACTTCGATTGGAGTTTCATACCAAAGGTAACATTATCAATTGTCATTTGTTTATTGCAGTCAATTATTGTTTATTTTACCTTTACTTGACTTAGGGTAAGCACTCTCTACCATCATTATTTGCTGTTTGTGGAGGTGGGAACACAAAAACTAGGGTTTGATTGAGGCAAACTCCTATACAACACAAATTTTTATTGTATTTTCACGCGTGTAGGTTACTTCCAAAACTTTTGTCGACAACAAGTTGTAGAAAAGTGTATTGCAGTCCTGTACCTTCATAACCCTATTTGAAGTAGTAAAAAATTCTCAATTTTGGACAAGGGTGTTCGCAATCTTCACTCTTTAATTTAGGGTCCAACTTTATGCGCAGGTGCCCTTCTATCTTCCTTTTCCAAATCTATGTTGAATATTTATTGTGTACTAACATTGTTGTTATATGTTATATGTTTTATGTGTGTTTGCTTTATGTATATATCATCTTTGGTTCATGTATACCTTGTTTGCTTAGTGTATTGTGCGTGCGTGTGCTTTGTGTGGTCTTCATGTGTGGTTCATGTATTTCGTTTGTTTGCTTCGCGTATTCTTTGCATGTTTTGTTTATTCTTTGTATGCATCGTGTTTACCTTATGTATGCTTTTTGTGTATGGTTTGATGTGTACACCACTGATTATTGTGTGCTAAAATTATTGTTATATGTTCTATATTCCTTGTGATTGTTATCTTTGCTTTATGAGTGTGTGCTATGTGTATTCTACGTGTGTGTGCTTCGTGTATTGTACGTGTGTGCTTCATGTATTTCATGTGTTTTCTGCATGTATTTTTTGCGTGCTCTGTGTATTGTTTGTAAGCACCATGTTTGTCCTATGTATTCTTTTGTTTATGGTTTTAGGTGTACTACATTGATTATTGTTTACTAACATTGTTATTATATGTGTGCTTTGTGTATTCTGCGTGTGTGTGCTTCTTGTTTTTTGTGTGTTTGCTTCATGTATTATGTGTGTTTGTTGCGTGTATTTCTTGCGTGCTGTGTATTCAAAAATTCTCAATTTTGGAGAAGGGCGTCCACAGTCTTGCCCCTTCAGTTTAGGCTCCAACTTTATGTGCAGGTGCCCTTCTATCCGCCTTTTCCAAATATTTGTCAAATATTTATTGTGTAGAAACATTGTTGTTATATGTTCTATGTTCTGTGTGTGTGGTATGCTTGCTTTATGTGTGTATCATGTTTGGTTCATGTGTTTCTTGTTTGTCTAGTTTATTCGATATGTTTGTGCTTCATGTACTCTGCGTGTGTGCTTCATGTATTTCGTGTGTTTGCTCCCGGTATTGTTTGCGAGCTTTGTGTATTCTTTGTATGCATCGTGTTTTCCTTATGTATGCTTTTGTGTATTGTTTTATGTGTAATCCATTGATTATTGTGTGTTAACATTGTTATATGTTCTATATTCCGTGTGATCGTTATCTTTGCTTTATGCGTGTGTGCTTTGTATATTCTGCGTGTGTGTGCTTCGTGTATTCTACGTCTGTTCTTCATATATTTCGTGTGTTTGCTCTGTGTATTTCTTGCTTGCTTTTTGTATTCCTTTGAATGCATCATGTTAACAAAATATGAAAAGAGACCCTACATGGTCTTCCATGGTTGTCTAAAACCTTCACAAACTCATTTAATACTCCTAACATCAAAATCCAAAACTTACATTTTTTAGGTTGTGAGATGCTCTTGAATAGATATGTGATTTATATTTTACATGCTAGCTACAACAATCTATTGTATTATGTGTAGTAACGTCTTGTAGGTCATCAATGCAATTCAATCATCCATCAATCAACTTTTTGTGGCTACTTATGGTTGGACATCATTTCGATAGGAGTTTCATACTTAAGGTAACATTATCAATTATCATTTGTTTATTACAGTCAATTATTGTTTATTTTTCCTCTTTCCGATTTAGGGTAAGCACTCTCTACCATCATTATTTATTTTTTGTGGAGGTGGGAACACGAAAACTAGGGTTTGACCAAGGCAAACTCCTATACAACACAACCCTTTCTTGTATTTTCGTGTGTAGTTTACTTCCAAAACTTTCATCAACAAGAAGTTGCAGAAAAGTTTAGAGCAGACCTGTACCTTCATAAGCCTATTGCAAGCATTCAAAAATTCACAATTTTGGACAAGGGTGCCCACAGTCTTGCCCCTTCAATTTAGGCTCCAACTTTATGCGCAGGTGCCCTTCTATTTGCTTTTTCCAAATTTATGTCGAATATATATTGTGTACTAACATTGTTGTTATATGTTCTATGTTCCGTGTGTGTTATGTTTTCTTTATGTGTGTATCATGTTTGGTTCATGTATTTCTTGTTTGTCTAGTGTATTTTGGGTGTGTGTGCTTTGTGTACTCTGTGTGTGTGCTTCATGTATTTCGTGTGTTTGCTGCGTGTATTCTTTACGTGCTTTGTGTATTGTTTGTATGCATCATATTTGCCTTATGTATGCTTTTTTGTATGGTTTTATGTATACTCAATTGATTATTGTGTGCTAACATTGTTGTTATATGTTCTATAGTTCTATATTCCGTGTGATTGTTATGTTTGCTTTATGCGTGTGTGCTGTGTATTCTGTGTGTGAGTGCTTCATGTATTCTCCGTGTGCGCTTCATGTATTACGTGTGTTTGCTGTGTGCATTTCTTGTGTGCTTTGTGTAGTCTTTGTATACATCGTGTTTGCCATATTTATGCTTTTGTTAATGATTTTACGTGTACTCCATTGATTATTAAGTAATAACATTGTTGTTCTATGTTCTATATTCCATATGTATGATATCTTTGCTTTATGGGTGTATTGTGTTTGCTTCTAGTATTCCTTCGTTGTCAAGTGTATTTTGCATGTGTGTGCTTCTTGTATTTTGCATGTGTGTGTGATGTACATCGTGTGTTTGCTGTGTGTATTTCTTGCATGCTTTGTATATTCTTTGTATGCATTGTGTTTTACTTATGTATGCTTTTGTCCATGGTTTTTTGTGCACTCCTCCAATATAGCTTCTTGGAGCGTGTATTCTCGTTGATTCAATATGAACGAATATAAAAAACAGTAACTATTTGGAAATACATGCTTTTCCTTGAAAAACTTAATGTAGCCTATTGTCTTCTTGCACTTAAACATGCACAATATGCACCTTTTCAAGACTTCAAACCTAGGATTGCAAAAAGAATATGAAAAGAGACCCTACATGGTTTTCCATGGTTGTCTAAGACCTTTACAAACTCAATTAAGACTCACAACATCAAAATCAAAAACTTACATTTTTTAGGTTGCTATATGCTCTTGCATCAATATGTGATTTATGTTTTACATGTTACCTACAACAATCTATTGTATTATTTGTACTAACGTTTTGCAGGTCATCAAGTCAATTCAATCATCCATCGATCAACTTCTTGTGACAACTTATGGTGTGACATCACTTCGATAGGAGTTTCATACCAAAGGTAACATTATCAATTATCATTTGTTTATTACAGTGAATTATTGTTTATTTTTCCTCTACTCGACTTAAGGTATACACTATCTACCATCATTATTTGCTGTTTGTGGAAGTGGGAACGCAAATGTAGGGTTTGACTGAGGCAAACTCCTATACAACACAACGTTTTATTGTATTTTCGCGTGTAGGTTACTTCGAAAACTTTCGTCAACAACAAGTTGCAGAAAAGTGTAGAGCAGTCTTGTTTCTTCATAACTCTATTTCAAGCATTCAAAAATTCTCAATTTTGGACAAGGGTTTCCGCAATCTTGACCCTTCAATTTAGGCTCCAACTTTATGCGCAGGTGCCCTTCTATCTGCCTTTTCCAGATCTATGTTGAATATTTATTGTGTACTAACATTGTTGTTATATGTTCTATGTTTTGTGTGTGTGTTATGTTTGCTTTATGTGTGTATCATCTTTGGTTATGTATTCCTTGTTTGTCTAGTGTATTGTGCGCGTATGTGCTTCGTGTATTCTTCATGTGTGGATCATGTTTTTCGTGTGTTTGCTGTGTGTATTCTTTGTGTGCATCGTGTTTGTGTTATGTATGTTTTTTGTGTATGATTTGATGTGTAGTCCATTGATTATTGTGTGCTAAAATTGTTGTTATATGTCCTATATTCCATGTGATCTTTATCTTTCCTTTATGTGTGTGTGCTATGTGTATTTTGCGTGTGTGTGCTTCGTGTATTGTACGTGTATGTTTCATGTATTTTGTGTATTTTTTGCATGTATTTTTTGTGTGCTTTATGTATTCTTTGTATGCATCGTGTTTGTCTTATGTATGCTTTTTTTTATGGTTTTAGGTGTACCATATTGATAATTGTGTACTAACATTGTTGTTATATGTTAGATATATTCCATATGTGTCTTATGTTTGCTTTATACGTGTATCATGTTAGCTCCATGTATTCCTTGTTTGTCTAGTGTATTCTGCTATTGTGTGCTTTGTGTATTTTGGCTTTGTACGTGATGTATTTTGTGTATTTGCTGCGATTATTCCTTGCCTGCTTTGTGGATTCTTTGTATGTATTGTGTTTGCCTTACGTATGCTTTTGTGTATGGTTTTATTTGCTCTCCATTGATTGCTCATTGTATGCCTTATTTATTATTGAATGTTACCTTGTCTTGCGTGTGATATATCTACATCGTGTTTGTATTAAAATTGTGCTTTGATGAGTTCGTAAGTTGGTGGCTAAAACCAGATTGGAAAAATACGTTAACATACTTGACGTTCCAAAAAAATTGGGTTAAAATCACATGGACAAGGGCAAAGATTCCCTAGTCCTAAAGTTGTTGTATTATGATAATTATTATTGTGAGTGTCGGTTTTGAGCGTTGCAAAATGACCTGAGATTAGCCTATATGCAAAAAGTCAATTGAAATTCATATATAAACAAGTTTTCCCTCTAATTTGAATAACAAGGCACTATCATGTTTTTATTATGAAGATATATGTGATGCAGAATAATAAACAAACGCAAAAAAATTAAGGTTTTCAGATTCTAAAGACTGTATTGAAGTTGTCTCGAACCCAACTTGTTAGGGTGACCTCAAAGAAACAAGTTTCTTGCTTAAGCCCTCAAAGAAACCTAGGGTTTTGACAATCTTTGTGACTAAGAACACACTCAGACCTTCATAAATCACACAAATGATTGAATTAAGACTTCTGCTTTGGTGGGGACATGGGCAGCAATCTAAACAAGAACTTCACTATGTTTTATCAATTTTTGATGGTGCAAACAAAAGTTATGATTTTTTTAAACTTGCTGGAAACCCTAGATCTGTAATAGAGCTGCAGATAGTATTTTGGCCATATCTTGCTCAAAACACAATGAAATCACACCAAACCAATTGCATTGGATTCTTAAAAGAATTCTCTATTGTCCCATCCAATCATAGATCCTGATATGGCTCTGTACAAGGCCGTACAATGCTGTTTTCAGTCTGTAATTGCAGAAAATTGACAAAAAAGTATATTTCATGAAATCTTGCTCCCATAGCTTCTTGGAGCGTGCATTCTCATTGATTTAACATGAATGAATATCAAAAACAATAACCATTCGAAAATACATGCCTTTCCTTCAAAAACCTAATGTAGCCTAATGTCTTCTTGCACTTAAACTTGGAAAATATGCTTTTTATTCAAGACTACAAACCGAGGATTGCAAAAAAATATGAAAAGAGACCCTACATGGTCTTCCATGCATGTCTAAGACCTTAACAAACTCAATTAAGACACCTAACATCAAAATCCAAAACTTAAATTTTTTATGTTGCTAGATGCTCTTGCATCAATATGTGATTTATCTTTTACATGTTACTACAACAATCTATTGTATTATGTGTACTAATGTTTTGCAGGTCATCAGCGCAATTCAATCATCTTCTTGTGTTAACTTATGTTGTGACATCATTTCGATAGGAATTTCATACCTAAGGTAACATTATGAATTACCGTTTGTTTATTACAGTCAATTATTGTTTATTTTTCCGTTACTCGACTTAAGGTAAGCACTCTCTACCATCATCATTTGCTGTTTGTGGAGGTGGGAACACAAAAAATAGGGTTTCATTGAGGCAAACTCCTGTACAGCACAACCCTTTCTTGTATGTTTGCATGTGTAGGTTACTTCCAAAACTTTTGTCAACAACAAGTTGCAGAAAAGTGTAGAGCAGACCTTACCTTCATAACCCTATTCAGGGCATTCAAAAATTCTCAA
>VDFB02073378.1:0-38611 GCA_007258455.2 Sequoia sempervirens
CATCTCCCAATCCTTATATTCCCATCCATCCAAACAATCCCTCGCCTCCCCCATCCCTATATCTTTATTCAATCTGCCATCTTTATCCTCATCCCCTCTCATCCCATCTCACAATCCCTTGTCATTGGTATCTAGCTATAGACCTCCCCCATGCAACCCAATGCCATTTATCTCATCATCATCACCCCTGCTTCTCTTTCACATCTTTCCAATCTCCTCTCACTTTTCATCACTCATCTATCTATCATACCATCCTCCCAAGTTATTTTAATGCTTTGGATAACTATCCCATCCTTGAGCTTTATGTGATCGTCATCATCCAATCCAATCCAATCCAACAAGTCTATCCTATCTTGTCGCATCGGTCCCATCTTTTTATCCACTTATCCTATCATCATCCATAATCCTTTATCCATTGTTTGCCTTTGGTCTGGTCGAACTACGTTGCCCCTGCGCTTTCACGTAGGCAAGGTCGATCATTTGATCCACCCCCGGGGTTCCATCATCAATCTTCATTGTCCACTTTTCCCTTCTATCATCTATCATTGGTCTTTCTCCTTTTGTCCATCCTATCTTTACCATCCATCATAGTCTCCATCTTGGTCAGTCATCCACCTTTCACCGAACTACGAGGGCTCTGCGCTTTCACGTAGGCAAGGCTAATCTTTGATCGGCCCCCGAGCCCCTAGGTCTTTAGGGTGTGTCAGTCCCATGTTTGGTCTTCCTTGTGTCGTGTCATCAAGCTATGCCCTTATCTAGCTGGTTCTTAACAAACGAGATCCACTTTGTATCATGAAATCCAATCGATTTTGAACATCCCGCGTCATAAGGATCTTTTAGTTTCATATTCATCTTTGGTCTCAACAGGATGCATCCTTCCTAACAGACCTCATCAATCCCATCTATCCCCTTGATCCTATGGCAAAGGACATTTGAAATTGATTGCGATCTTTTGATGTTTTTGGCTTTTGTTTATCATTTGAACTCCCTATCATCACTTGTCAAGGCCGCCATGATCCATCATATTATGGCGTGTTTTGATTGGTCAACATAGGGGCATATCTTGCTCTTTCGTTTGATTGTGTCTTCTTGGTTGTCCCACGTAGTACCCACCAAGATCCCCGAGGTCTTGTGTTATGCTGGGGCATCCTTTTGTGCTTGTGGTTATCTCAATACCTGGCCCGACCAAGGTCATCACGACTTTGGGGTGTTGGGATAGCCTACTTGTCTGTTGTGTTTGTTTCATGCATTAGACACTAATCCGCCTTGGTTCCACATACCTTGGCACTTGGTGTCTTATACTATAGCAAAAATCAGTGCTTCAAAGATGGCAAATTGCGTTAGGATTGCATTTCATTCTCCATTCCATCATTTTGCATATATCCCCCATCCTCTTATATATCACAATCCCCCATCCATTCATCCTTCATCCTTATCTCACATCTCTATACAACCCCCATCCATTCCATTTAGCTCGAATCACCTAATCAACTCCTTGGTCTTGTCCCCAGTCTCGTTACCAGCCTTGACCCATCATCATCATCCATTAGTGTCCTTCACTATCCCTTTGGTGTTGTTTTGGGATGTATCCTTCCCTCATCAACAACACTTTCATCATCATCATCGGGAGATATTATTCCCTATCCCTTTGGTGTTGTTTCAGGATGTATCCTTCCCTCATCAACAACACTTTCATCATCATCATCGGGAGATATTCTTCCCTATCCTTTAGTGGTGTTTTGGGATGTATCCTTCCCTCATCAATACCACTCAGTGGGATGTATCCTTCCCTATCCTTGTGTTGTTTCGGGATCCTTAATTCCCTCATTGACAACACTCCAGCTATTATCAACCCATTTTGGCTTGTACCTTGACTGGGGCAACATCATCTTCATCTCTGCATCCATTTGTGCTTCATCCATCTCCATATCATTTACTCTCTTACCCATCACCTTGCATCATCTTCCTCATCTCCCCTTGCTTCATCTCATCCATTTCGAGAGCACATCCGTGTTCTCTTGAACCCACATGTCCTCTCGAGGGGGCATCCTCAATCCCTACTCTTCATCTTCACCCCCATCATCTTTCTTCCTAGACATCCCTTGGATGATTGGGGCATCTTTTCCAATCTAACCATCTCCTTCTAGGTTCTATATTTTAATATTCTTTGAAATGATGCTACTTCGTAACACCATCTCAAAGAGGGGCAAAATGTAGACATCCAAATTTGGACACTTAATTTATCCAAATTTATCACTTTTCATCTAAACATCCTCTTATCCAGTTAATTAAATAATATTACTATTATTTAATTAATATCTTTAATTCTGCCAAATCCCTAAGGTATTTAATTAATAATTAAATACCTTACCCTCCTTAATCCTCTTTTCATCAAATAAATTAAATAAATATTACATTTATTTAATTCCTCACATGTCATGTTCATCTAATCCTAATCCATCTCCTAATTTCTTCATTAGGGATATGCACATGCCTAATCCTTGATTAGGATGTGTCACATCCTCCAACTTTTGCAAGTTGGCTTCTAATCTTCATTTATCTTTTAATTATTGATTAATTAAGCCTAATCATTCCCCAAAGAATTTTTAATTCCTTTTTATTCTTCCTAGATTCCCCTCTTTTATATGCGAATTTTTAATTCACATTCCATCCTTCCAAGGCTTCTAGAACCTTGGACTTGTCACAATCTCCACATGTGACCAAGTCCGACCTTTTTGGAGCCCACCTTTTATCCTCTAGATCATCTTAGGAATGTGAATTTTTAATTCACATTTATATCCCCAACCGCCTTTCCTTTTCCCATGTAGATTTTTGAGGAATTCCAAAATTCCTCAAATGTCCCTTTCACTCCCACTTAGGGACAAGGAATCCCTTTTTAGGGAAATCTCCTCACTCCCCAAGGTGCATGTCCTTTCTCCACCTCATGTACCTTCTTGACACCTCACTTACACCTCATATCCCCTTGTCCACTTCACCCTCCACATGTCAAGATGTGAGGGCTTGTGGGTTCTCAACCCACCATAGCCCTTCATCTTGGCCTTGTTGGATCAATCTTGACCGTTGAATTCTCTAGAGAATTCAAATTCTCCTATAAATCCCCCCTCCTCAAGGGCATTTTCAACACTTGAATTTTCATAACTACATGCTGCTAATTTACATCCTCAACCCTTTGCCATCATTTAGCCTCTCTCTTGATCATATTGCACATTCAATCTTGCATTTAGTCATTCAAGCAATCATCTAAGGAGCACACAAAATTATTCCAAGCAAGGGTCAATCAAGGAGACATCAACAGCAAGGAAGGTGAAATCGTTTGTGTCTTATTTTGTCCATTTTCCTTATTGTTTATCACTCTTTTGGCTAATCTTGAGGTGTCCTTGGTCTTTTAACATTCGCATTTCTTAGTTATTTTGCACATTTAGAGTAGGATAAATTCCAAGGTATACACACACACACACACACACATATATATATATATATATCCACATGAGGTGTAACTTTAATTAGGCCAGTCTAATTTTAGAAGTAACACACAAAATTGAGCATGTCGTCTTCAAAACATTTTATCCACACTTAGGGCCTAAATTCAAAATTCAATTTGCATCAAGATAGGTTGGCATGGACCTAAAATAAATCCCACATAAGATAAAGTTACTTGCTTGTCCTTCACAAAACATCAAATGTGTTAGGTCGACCCAAAAATAAACCTAAATACAAAATCTTCAATTGTACATGTAATTTGCCAAATGTGTGACCTCAAGGCACGATATTCCTTTGACTTCCCATTCAACCAAAGTTTTTTAGCTTATCTTCATCATTGCAAAACAGAATAATTAACCATGAAGAAATGCAAAATCTCCCACATAAATACACTGTACACAAAGTAACTGCAATATACAGGGCTAAGCATTGTCATTCACATCTTTCATAAAAATTCACATAGTGTCACAAAAGCTTGAGTATAGGTGCAATTGAAGGAATCAAAACTATAGTTAGAATCATATAAGGTTATACCAACTTGCGGTGAAGTGAAAACCCAAAAACTAATGCACTAAACCACAAACCTATCAAAGGAAATACTTAGCCAACTTCCCAATAAGTCATACTTTCTAGATCAACTTGCACTGTACATATGTGACCAAAAGAACTTTCAAACTATACTAGGATGATAACAATGTTGACATCAATGATAACACTAGATCAAGCAATGTATATACACTTTATACTCATGTTGCCAAATTGCATCATCAATGATAGAATTCCAACTTCAAATATCTCAAAGATCATACAGAATGGCTGTCAAGACTTAAGAGAATATCTCCATATACACAAGTTAACTAGCTCATACACATCACAAGTACAAAAATATCTGGATCATACACAAATTTCACAAGTATAATGGTGATTAGCTCATATGTACATCACAAGTACAAAAGGGTTTTCTAGATCATACACACATCACAAGTACAATGGTGATTAGCTCATATGTTCTCCTTACATGGTTTCTCTCAAGGAACATACTCTTAGTTTTCCGTACTCAAGATTTCATAACACTCAAGTACCATTACTCAAGGAGGTTACTTGAACCATAGTAAATTAATATTCATTTTGACTTCCAAACACAACAAGGATCATTTATTGACATACGAGTTGGGTTTAATACAAAACACAAAATTACCTTGGTTCACATAAACCCATAGGAACACACTTCCATTTGAAATTTACATATTAGATTCAATATTGAGGTTCTTATGCTCAAGGGATCAATATATATCTTTGAAGGACATCCCAAAGTATTTATAAGCTTGTTTTAAGTTATAATCATTTCCCAAATCCCACTTAAGAAAATTGGAAACACTATATCCATTAGAGATTTATATGATAACATAATCCCATTAATAATATTCAAACTCCATGTTAGAAATTTTTTAATTGTGCTATTCTTGAAAGAACTGGTTCTAATGACAAAGTTCATCATCGATTCATTTAATATGGGAAAATAATAATATTGGTATTATTAGGCCCACTAAGTGCAAACATGATTATTGAAAAAGTGGTTACTTTAGTGAAAATTCATATGGTATAGTTGATCTCGAATGGGTTTAGATCATATCTTATAACAACATTGATTGTAAAATAAAGAAAGAAAGATACTCTAATTGATATGAATGTTTGGATTATTCGACAGGTGAAAGAATTTGAGTCTACAGTCAAAGGTTAATTATTTGAATAGCTTTATGTTGGGTCTTACAAGAAATAAGATGGCAAAGATTTCTAAGTCAAATATATTGGTTGACCCTACTTTATCTCTATTTATATAACATAGGAAACACTTATTAGAAATAAAAAAAATTGTTGATTGATCATGAAGGCCTACTTTCTTTTTTTCAATAAAGAGATGGCAATACAATAATCTAACTTAGCTAGACCTCTACTCCTCATCAATGCTCAATAAAAGGAAACCAAAATTAAACAAAAAAAATACATTTCAATATTATTAATCTAGGAAACATACCACTCAATTGAAAATAAAACCATATAGTCCTATCAAAATGCTATTCCTATATTTTAAACAAGAAAGGAATTATTTTGTAGCCTCTTGATGAGTCCTCCAACCCCATTTCAACCCCTTCTAGACATCGTAGGTTCTATATATGGTGTGGAAAGAACCAATATCTTTGAATACAAAAGCATGAGGTGATAAAATAAAAAACTTTCATTTGGCGATGTTTGGGTTCACCCAAAAATGCACATTATTACAATGCTAGCTTATAACTCTTATTAAAATATAGTTTTTCTGGTCATTGCCTATCTAAAATTTATAGTCATGGAATATATGCATAAGCAATATGGCATGATTAAAATAATAACTTTGTGGGTATAGCAATTGTAGCCTGCAAATTAAAATAGTTTCCTCTCACCAACTATGTGATGTACTTATCTTAACTACTTGAATATAAAAGTAGTTCCAAAAGCATTAATGTGATAAATGGAAGATTTTTTAAAACTGGGTACTAGTAAAAGTTCCACCTTATTATATGATAATCAAGCTATTTTAATTTTACCAAAGAATCTTATTTAAAAAAAGAGAGAGAAGAACCTTGAAGATCATGGGCACTTCACTCAAGGTAAAGTATTCCATCATAAAATTTCTCTATAGTTATGTTCATCCATTTGTCAACTAGAAGATATACCAAGATAAAAAAGAAATAGGCTATAATCTCAACATTCACATATTAAACCTTTGTATAGTACCAAATTTGGACATTTCATGTTTTCTTGTATTAAAAATGATAGGTGATTCCCCCTATTAAGATTAAAGGGAAGTGTTAGATTCTTCTTTATTAGGGGTCATTACCCTTATGACACATATATTATTCTAATATAAGGTTATACAAACCTTATGCATTATATGCTTTAGTAACAATATCCCACTTAAAATAATTATAGTCTAATAAATATTAGATTATTATTATTTACAAATTTCAATTTTGAATATGTGTGAATAATACTCCTTTAGGTATTTTTCCATTTGTTCTCCTATATTTATGGAGGTTCTCTCTCATTGAAATTTTGTACGAATTCAAGCTTTTGCACAAGACTATAAAAGCCATGTGGAAGTGAGAAGTGACATATCAAGATATTATCTATATTTATATAGACAACTTTGTAAGTATTTTAATATTAAAATGATGTTTATGGGGTTTTCTACCCAAAATGGTTTTCCCCACATATATATTATGTGATGTGTATAATACATGTATCTTGTAATTCTCATTTAATTATTTTATGTTTGTTTGTAATGATTAGCACCCTAAGCTCCTAATTTCTAACACCCTTTCCCTGCTTCACCATGAATTTATCCCTTGACATCTCATTAGTTTCTCATGTTGATCACCCTTGGGGGATGACATTGGTTTTCACCAATATTTTTGAGCCTCATTATTTCCATATCATTTTTATCATATTATCTTTTTGTTTTTTTGGTGGATAAGTATTACCAAATTATGGGGTGGCAACTCCCCAAGGAAATGATTAATCAATCTTTAATTAGTGTGGGTCCCTTTAGTCCACTTGTTCATTTTTATCATATTATCAATTCTTATAGTGGTCTCTTACTTTTATCATCACATCATTTGACCACTCTTTGATGAATAACCATGATGCCTCCCTTTCCCATTACTATGTCATGTCATCAATTGGGGGCATGCGACATTTTCTTCTCTTGTGATTCTCTTGGGGGAATGACATCTACCATTCCCATCTTTCTATACCACCATATCCTTAGCAACTTTATCCTATATTTTTTAATGCTAATCATCTCTGTTCATTCTACTCTCTTTTTTAATCAATTTAAGTCGGGGCATGTGAAAAAATTACTTTCACTAATTCATAAAGTAAGACATTTCCTCTTGAATTAAATTATGATTATCTATTTCATCACTTGCACCTTACTCAAACCACTTTATAGAATCATACAATCACTTTATAACCATTGATGATATTATCTAGTTTCTATTGGGGCACCTTGTATTAAATCATCAAATCATTATCTATTTTTTATTAGTTTGGCTACATATTTAGTCATGGGTGGGTACCATAAAATCACTATATTATCATATATTTTCTATTGAGTTGGCTAACTTATTTAGCTATAGGATCGCTCCCACCAAATAACTAGATTTCTAGTTTTTAGCCTTCATTATCTTTATAGTTGGTCTAACCCAACCTCTTTCATAGGTGGCTCCTTGGCATACCTCATCACCATTTCCTTCAATCCATCCCTCTAATTTCTATTTTTTGATTGTCAAGGTATCCATTCCATTATCTAATGTGGATCACTACCATGTTTCCCATTTATCCTTAAGGAGTAGATCTCCATAGATCTATCCCAACAAATTAATGGTTAACATGATTCTTGGTTCCACATGGAATTATTAAATAATTTTTATTTTTAATATATAACTAAAAATAATTAATTCTATTGAGTAGACATTTTGGATTCTAGTGGAACTGATTTCATTTCAAAATTAATTTGTTAGCCTAGTTTTCTTTATTGGTGTATAATGACTATTTTCTTTGGGTTCTCTATAGGAACAAGTACAATAACAAGAATAAAGATCAAAGACCATATAAAGTATCCTTTGCATTTCATGATTTATGTTATGGGTAAGTGCAAAAAGATGGGGGGCCGAAAAGGGGTCTTAAGTGGCCACTTTTTTTTCTAAAATTAGGAAATACTGACCTTGGATGTGAAATTGAGGATAGTTACACTCAATTTTTTTAGATGCAACAAAAACAAGGTGTTACCTAGATTTAGGCAGATTGGAGCAATAAACTTAACACTTATATGCAGATTAAATAACCTAGAAATAACAACGAAGAATAACACAAAAGAGATCAACACAAAATTTAACGTGGTTCACACAATATGGGCTACATCCATATAAACTCATCCATCCAATGATTTTATTATCCAGTACAAAATAAATTACAATCTCACAAACAACATGCTGCAACATACATCCCAACCGCTTATAACAAGCTTTTTGGAAGCTTCTAGAATTAGGGTTTTACAAAGTCATTTTTTATTTGTTGGTTAAAAAATTAACTTCTGACCCCTTGAAGTGTTAACGGGAAAACCTTGGCATGTTAACGAGAATTTTTTTTCGGGGGTTGCCGCCCCCAAACCCCTGGTCGAGGCCTTGAACCCCGACAAGTATACATAAAGAGTGTATAGCATTTGCATGATTAGTTGCCACATACCAACACAAGGATTGTAGTGCTTCAAGTCTACTTTCTAAACTACCATTTTTTTTTAAAATGGTAGAGATTAAGGGGTTCAAAAGAGGGAGCCATAGAAAATTGGTGCTGTTTTTGTCAAAAATACATACACATAGCGACTTTTGTGGCTCCCTCAAAACGTTAACTTTTTTTTGGTATTTTAAAACCACTTCGGTGAGAAATTAGCTAACAACATGTAGTTTATGCTTGATTTTTCTGATAATTTTTTAATGAATATTTGATTTTTTACTAATTTTCAAAGTGGACACATCCTGAAAACCATAATTTTTGTTGTGCTACCCTTATAAATTTTGAAAAATAATTGAAAATAAAATTTCAATATGTGTAGAATGGAGTCTATTTTCTAAAAATGTAATTTATTTAAAATTTCAATGAACGATTAATTTGTGATAAAAAATACCAAACATTGGTTTTTGCCAAAAACAGATACACAAACAAAAGAAATTAAAGATGAAAGGCTTAACATTGTCAAAATGTAAAAAAAATTACATTTTTAAATAGCTAAGAGAGAGCCTAACATTACCTAGGTGTTTGATTTGTTCTACCTTGAAACACGTGCGGACTTGATGGTTAGCACGAATGCGATTATGTGTAATCTTGTAGAATATGCAAAACCACATCTTTGGACATTGGGAAGACACTCTAAGCCTTTGGGTTGGTAATCCAAAGAAAATACGAAGCCTAAGGCTTGGGGATTCCCAAAGCAAGAAATAACACGAGTGTGTTCTAATGCGAGCACATTATTTCATGGTTTTGACATTTTTTTGCATTTGTGCTCAAGAGTTGCCTAAGCAAGACAAAATGAGTGTGTTATAATAACACACTCGCATTATGTCTTGATTTGTGTTAAATTATAGTCTATTAAATGTAGTATATATTTGTATTTGTGTATGCTTGTATGACATGTATGTATGTATTCCTGTATGTGTGTATGTTTGTATGTATGTATTAGTGCATGTATATGTATGTATGTATGTATGTATGTATCAGTGTGTGTATGTATCTATGTATGTATGTAAGATTGTATGTAGATATGTATGTATGTATATATGTAAGATTGTATGTATGCTTGTATGCATGTAAGTATGTATGTATGTATTTAGAGGGAGGGAGAATTTTAAGAGAGAGAGAGAGTTGTCTAGGTAGGGTGGTAGGGAGAGAGAGAGAGTTATCTAGTTATGTAGGTACAGTGCCTTAGGGAGAGACCTAAGAGAGAGAGAGAGTGGGGGAGTGGGAGGGAGAGAGGCCTGAGAGGAGAGGGTGTGGGAGGGAGGAGACAGAGGAGTGGGGAGTGAGAGGATAGGAGTGAGAGGACTTATCTAGGGGGGAGGAAGAGAGAGAGAGATGTAAGGAAGCTAAGGTAGTGGAACAACTTCCTACACTAATCTTGAGAGGAGAATAATGCAAAACTTTTATAGATCTTTAATAGTTACAAAAACAAACAAAAATAAACATAAATATCATGCATACCATGACATAGTGATTTACATGGGGAAAACATTTCGGGAGAAAAACCAAACACTCCAAAAGCTGCCCAATATATTATTTAGTAAATCACAAAGATTACAATATCCTTGCAGAGCAATCTTCTCATAGGAGTATCACCACTCAGAGATCAAGAGACAACATGATTGCTATCAAACTATCAGAATACATCACCATCTCTCTACCGCAGTCATAATACAATGCCCTCATAAAATAGGGTTACATTCTAGGGAAAGACATGACAACAAAATATCCACCATTAGAGCTAAAACCTAATAATTAATGATCTAGATTTACAATGTATCATTTATTTAATATATGTTGGCCATTTTAGTAGTTTCCTGAAAAAGTTAACAAAAAATTGCTTACACACATCCCACTCTCCCCCTTGCTGCCATTGTATATTACACCTATTGGTGTAACTAGGAAATATATATATATATATATATCCTATCAATAATAACCGTTATATCATTGCAAGGTTGAGACACAATTTCCCAACAAATCTCCCACTTGTTGAACACCTTGCAAAATCAATGAGAGGGAGTAAACATTGTCTTTTAATTGCTAGGGGCCAAAAGGCCCATAATATCTGAACACCATCTAAACTTCTCTATGCTCACAGGCTTAGTTAAAGAATCAAAAAAATTCATCAAAGTCTCTACCTTAACCAACTTCACCCTGCCATCTTTGACAGTATCTCAAACAAAATGATATTGTACATCAATGTGCTTGGTCTTGGCATGAAATGTCAGGTTCTTGGCTAGAAATATTGCACTTTGACTATCGCAATAAATTGTCCCTACACCTTGTTTTATTCCAATATTTGAACACATTCTCTTAATCCAAATGGATTCTTTACAAGCATGAGTAGCTGCCATATACTCTGCTTCAATAGTGGGCAAAGAAAATACAGCCTATCGCTTACTCATCCAGCTGATTGCACCACCAAATGATGTAAACACACAAGCACTGGTGGATTGTCTGTTGTCAATATCACTTGCCTAGTCTGAATCCACATAACCATGAATATCAAGGGAAATCTCATCTTTAGTCACATTACTATGATAACATAAGGAATAATCTAAGGTACTACGCAAATAGCTGAAGACTCTTTTAATTGCATCCCAATGAACTCTACCAGGATTAGAAATATATTTGGAAAGAACTCCCACTGCTTGGGCAATGTCTAGTCTAGTACAAACCATAGCATACATCAAACTTCCAACTGCACTCTGGTAAGGCACTCTGCTCATGTCTTCCATCTCTGAAATATATAACTTTGTTCCAATTGAAACAAGAACACACAATGGTCTACAATCTTGCATGTTAAATCTTTGTAAAATTAAATTGACATACTTACTTTGGGCCAAGTCATAGCTTTCTGTTCTTTCTCTCTTTTAATTTCCATCCCAAAAATGTGTCTAGCTGCACCAAGGTTTTTCATTTTAAATTTAGCAGCAAGTTGATATTTCAATTTTGAAATCATACCTTTCCCTTTGCCAATAAATAACATATCATCAAAGTATAATGCAATAAGTAGGAAATGATCACCATCAGTTTTATAATAAACACAATGATCTAATTTAGAATGCTCAAATCCTAAACTCCACACATATGTATCAAATTTTTGGTACCACATCCTAGGACTTTGTTTTAAGCCATACACAAATTTCTTTAATTTGCAAACCAACTTACTTTTACCTTTCACCATGTAGTGCTCTGGCTGTGTCATATAAATATCCTCCTCCAAGTTACTATGAAGGAAAGCAATTTTCACATCCATTTTCTCAACCTCTAAATCATAAGCAACAACAATAGAAAGAAAAAATCTAATGGATGTCATTTTGTAACAGGAGATAATATCTCACCATAATCAACACCCTCAACTTGAGAGTAACCTTTCACAACCAACCTTTATTTGTACTTCTCAATACCTCCATCTGAACCAATATTTTTCTTGAACACCCACTTACAACCAGCAGACTTTCATCCTTCAGACAATGGTACAAGATCCCATGTATCATTCTTTTTTCAAAGATGCCATTTCTTCATCCATAGCAATATTTTAGGATTCTGCATCATTCATACCTAGTGCTTCTTCTACATAATTGGGTTCATCCATGTTAGTATTCAAAGAAAAAATATATCTCCAATCATTAGGTGTATACCTTTTAGGTGGTTGTCTATTCCTTGTAGACCTACGAACAAGTTGAGTTGGATGTTCTTCCTCCTCTTCTAAAGATCCAGATCTAGATGAGCTCTCCTCAACTTCTTGTCTATCCTTGGGCCTCAATTCAACTTTCTCAAGTGTAGAAGAAAATTGAATCACATCTTCCTATTTACTTTGTTCTGGTTGCAATGTAACAGAAGAAGGCTTAGTTTATCTAAAAATAACACTTCTACTAGATATTACCTTTTGTGCAACAAGTTCCCAAAGCTTTTATCATTTCACACCATAATTGTATCCGATGAAGATAAATTTCACAACCTTGTTCTCCAACTTTGTTCGCTTCTCCTTTGGCACATGTGCATATACCTCGCAACCAAAAACTCTACAATGTCTTAATGAAGGCTTGCAACCTGACCATGCCTCTATAGGTGTCTTATCAACAAGAGTTGATGTAGGAGACCTGTTAATTAGGTAATAGGCAGTGGCAACAACTTTAGCCCAAAACCTTTGTTCTAGGTAAGTACCACTCAACATACTCCTAGCCTTCTCCATCAGTGTCCTGTTTATTCTTTCTGCAACTCCATTCTGTTGTGGAAAATATGAAGTTGTCTTTTGTCTATGAATACCGCAATCTTTACCAAATCTATCAAAATCATTAGAGAAAAATTCACCACCATTATCAATCCTCAAACATTTTATTTTCTTTCCAATATACAACTCAACCTTTGCTTTAAATTCTTTAAATTGATTAAAAACTTTAGATTTACTCTTTAGAAAATATACCCATGTCCTTCTACTATAATCATCAATAAATGAAACATAATATGTGGATTTACCAATCGAAGGAACATCTACAGGACCAAACACATTAGAATGAATTAGATCCAATACACCACAAGATTTATGAGAACTCAAGTAAAACTAAGCACGATTTTGTTTTCCATAAATACAATGCTCACATAAATTGAATTCAAGATTACAATCAAATAAACCTTCAAAAAGGTTTTTATTTTTCAAGGTCCTTAGACCCTTTTCTCCAATGTCCAAGTCTATGGTGCCATAACATAGTTTTCTTTGCAGGTAACTTTATTTTAGAAGAAAGAGCACCCTTGGGTACCCAAAAGCCATGACCATCTGCTATAGGTGAAACCCTCACTTCTTCCATAGACTTGCTTTTCACAGAAGTACTATTGCACTCAACAGTGGATGCATCCAAATTATACAATGTGCCAATCTAACACCTCTAGCAATCACCATAGCACCTCTAACCATCTTGTGTCCTACACCAGAAAATACTAGCTGCACACTCGCATCTATTAGTTTGATTGCAGATAACATATTTCATGTTAATCTAGGGATATGTAATACACCATTAATCCTTTTTATTCTACCATCAAGAAATCTAATTTTAAATTTACCACGGCCAACAACGTATAAATGAGAATCATCACCCAAGTACACCTTTATCTCCATCAAATTCTTCATATTTAGAAAACCAATCTCTATTAAAGGTCATATGGAAAGATGCACCTGAGTCAATTAACCATGCGTCATTACTTGCATGAGTTAAAGTTGCAATCAATGCATCACCATCTTCCTTCTTAGACTTAGAATCAGAATCAAATTTCTTCTTTTTCTTCTTCTTTTCTTCTTTGCATTCCTTACGAACATGTCCAAGATTACCACAGTTCCAAAAAATAACTTTGAACTTTCCAAGAGAATTAGATCTCCCCCTGGACTTGGATTTGTCACGCTTCTCATTCTTCTTACCTTTTTCCTTAGGTCTTCCATGAAAATTTAGGGCCTCCTTAGAAATGATGGATACCTTCCTCCTCATCTCTTTAGAAAGCAAAGAACCCACCACATCTTTAGTATTAATATAATAGAAGTACTCCCAATAGCCATAACAAGAGAATCCCATGAATCGAACAAAGAACAAAGCAAGATTTGGCATTTTTCCTCTTCATCCATTTTGACACCAACTGATGCCAATTGATCCACCAACATATTGAATGCTTCCAAGTGGTTTGTGATTGATCCACCCTCTTCCATTATCAAGGAATACAACTTCTTCCTCAAGAAAATATTGTTCACTAAAGATTTGACTTGATACATCTCACCAAGTTTCTTCCATAGTTTTTGTAAAGAGGTCTCCTCATAGACATTAATTAAAACATAGTCTTCCAAACACAATCTGATTAGACCCTTGGATTTATGGTCCCTAACATCATATTGAGCAGCTTGAGTAGGATCTGTAGGCCTTGAAACATTCTCATCAACAACATCCCATAGATATTGATCTATCAACAGATCCTCCATCTTCAGCTTCCACATCTCAAAATTATTTCCAGAAAATTTCTCCACCTCTATTCTCCCTGATGAACTTTCCATCTAGAAATTCCTGTAACATGATCACAAAGTATCTTTTGCACAAGCTCCCACTCAAATCTAGACTAGTTCAAAAAAACCAACAACCCACAACTGAAACCAAAGATGATCAAGCTTTGATACCACTTGTAAGGAAGCTAAGCTAGCAGAATAACTTCCTACACTAATCTTGAGAGGAGAATAATGCAAAACTTTTATAGATCTTTAACATTTATAGAAACTTAAACAAAAATAAACATAAATATCATGCATACCATGACACAATGATTTACGTGGGGAAAACCCTTTCAAGAGAAAAAAACAACACTCCAAAAGCCACCCAATATATTATTCAATAAATCACAAAGATTATAATATACTTGCAGAGCAAACTTCTCATAGGAGTATCACCACTTAGAGATCAAGACATGACTGCTATCAAAATCTCAACATACATCATTGTCTCTCTACCACAATCATAATACAACGCCCTCATAAAATAGGGTTACATTCCAGGGCAAGATAGGCCAACAAAATATTCACCATTAGATCTAAAACCTAATAATTAGCGGTCTAGATTTACAAAGTATCATTTATCTAATGTATGTCAACCATTTTAGTAGTTTCTTGAAAAAGTTAACAAAAAATTGTTTACATGCATCCCACTCTCCCCCTTGCTGCCATCGTATATTATACCTATCGGTGTAACTAGGATATATATATATATCCTATCAACAATAATCGCTATATAATTGCAAGGTTGAGACCGACCCTAATAATAGAGAGAGAGCAGAGAGAGAGAGACAAAGGAGTGAGTGAGAGAGAGAGAGGGAGGGAGTGAGTGAGAGAAAAAGAGTGAGAGAAAAAGAGTGATTAGGGTTAGTTTAATGGTATAGGGTTGAGGGTTGAGGGATTAGGGTTTAAGGCATAGTATCCAAGGTTGAGGGTTTAGGGTTAAGTGAGAGACCTAGATGGCTAAGGAGGGATGGATGGCTAAGGAGAGAGAGAGAGAGAGGAAACCTTTAGAAAATCAACATTTTCATAACGTGAGCATGTTTTGAAGAAGTGTAGATATAGCCATTTTGTATAGCAAGAAAAAAAACACTCATGTTATAACATGAGCACATTATAATGTGAGCGCATTTGGGCTTGCTCTAAAAATGGTAAAAAAGTCAACACACCTGTGATCTAGGTCCACATGTTCTATTATTCTGTTGGTTATGCACGTGTTCTGACAAAAAAAAGCTTTTTGATGCTGTTGGGAAGTGCACATGTAAATTTTTCACATTCTACCACCTTTGCATGAACTTTCCACCACCTTTTAATGGTTTTCCAACTTAGGAAGGAGGAAATAATAGAGTTTTCACATCGAATTTGATATATATCAATTCAAGTCTCAATTTTTATAGTGTTGCAATGTTAATTGTGATTGAATTGTAGGAATTTAACATTATACATTGGTTATTTGTATTGCTGTTAGTAATTCTATTTGAGTGATATACAATTGAACATTGAAAGGAAGGAAGCTTGTGAAAAACTCAAATTGTTGAGGAGTTTGGTTCAAGAAGAAAAAAAGACTACATAATTGGGTAGTTCCTCCATTTGAATCTCCATTTTTTTAGGTATTTCAAGTCTTTACACATTTTCTTTACATTTTCCTTAATTCTATTATGTTTCTTTATCATCCCTTATCATACATGCTTAATACAATGCTTTGATTTTGTTATTATGCATATTCCATGTTCATGAAATTGTTTTTTTCTCATTATAACCTTATCCCCTCTTGACACATTTTAAACTACACAATTCTTTACACTTGCCAATTATATTTTAAACCACATCTCTTTGAGGTATTTTGTTAAACAATTGACCTACCTTGTGTATGCTTCCACATTTTGTATACACATTTACGAGAGTAGTTATAACTATGTAATATAATACATCATTTCTCATTCCTTTTTTTATGGATGTGCATACCCCTTTCCAAAGCTTCCATTTTGGTATAGGCATGGGGGATGTTGGAAAATGCTTTGGAATTTGGTTTTACACTTAGAAATTGCATTTTCTTGAAATTTTCTAAAGCCTTTTCAACAAATCCATTTTGTGCATATCTTGCAATCATTGTAGTCCACGAGGACATATCTTATTGAGGAATTTTGTCAAAAATTTCATGTGCCTTGTCTATACATGACTACCAAAGCATTTTATCAAACATGTTAGACAAGGCAATGAGCTATTTGAAAATATGCCTCAAAGAAATATGGTCTCATGGTGATGGACACCACCATGAGACCACATTTCTTTGAGGCATTTTTTCAAATAACTCACTACCTTGTCAATGTGGTAGCATAGACAAGGTAGTGAGTTGTTTACCTTGTCAATGCACACATACATGGACAAGGTAGTGAGCTATTTGAAAAAATGCCTCATAGACCCCATTTCTATGAGGCATTTTTTCAACTAGCTCATATCACTGTGACACCCCATTTCTATAAGGTATTTTTTCAAACAGTTCACTACCTTGTTTATGCTACCACATTTTGCATACATGTCTACCAAATTTTTTTTTCAAACAATTCACATGCCTTGTCCATGCTTCCACATTGCTGTTAAGGGAGTTGCAATTATAACATTTGACAAAAATCCTTGTTTCTTTCAATGTTTTGATTGATTCCCATACCTTGTTCCAAAGGCAGGATGTTGAAAAAAGTTGTTGAATTTGGATTTATAGTCAAGCCAATTGTATTTTCTTGAAAGTTTTTAATGTCTTTTAAAAAATCCATTTTGTTCCTATCTTGCAATCATGACATTCCATGAGACCACATTTGTTTAAGACATTCCATCAAAAAATTCATGTGAGATTTGTCTATGCTACCACATTTTTCATACATTTCTACTTGTGGAAATTATATTGGTAGGTCATACATTAGAAAATGGCTAGAGAAAAGTCACATTCAATAAATTCTTGCAAGGTAGAAATACTTAAAAAAAAAGTAACATTCCATTTTCCTTGTCTTCTTATTGCACTTTTGTATTCATCATGGTTGAGTGACATTTAATCTTCTACAAGATGATTGTAAGTATTTTTTATGAAGAGTTGAATGACATATATTTTATTTATTTGTATGGATTCATTTTTAAGGAACTAATATTTGTCTCTTTATCATGCTGCAGATAAAATTCTCTATTATACTGAGGAAACGATCAAGGATTAAACCAATATAGGAAGAGATAGAAGCTAAGAGTGCAAAGAAAGCAAAATATATGAGGAAACATCGTGAGAAGAAGAAATTATAAACAATTATCAAAGACATGCAAATTGAAGAGGAACCTCAACCATCAACAAGAGATATGGAATTGGCGACACAAAGGGAACAAATGTGAAACCTTCGTGCTATGAGAAATTTGAATACCATGTTTTGGAGACACACTCTCTACCGCAAGTGAAGATGGAGGGAAACCATCTACTGCATCTCAAGTTGAGAGTACATCATCACTCACATGTGAGGAAGGAGGTACGCCATCATTCCCATCTCAACCTCAAGGTACGCCATCTCTTCCATCCTTGATTGAAGGTACGCCATTTATTCTATCTCATTTAAATATTGATGAAATTCCTAATGTTGAGATGAATTTAAATTTGAAAACACCACCTAGAATTTTGCATAGAAAGCCAAAGTATTTGATTAATATTGATGATAATATTTTGTAGCCAATGGAAGGTAAGATTCCAAAACACACTTGTGGAAGATATGCTCATAAGATTTGGAGAGTGTTCTTTGAAAAGTTAAATGAGACCGCAAGATGTCAACTATTTGTTGAAATGATACGAAGTATAAAGTATAGGTCCATCATGAAGATTCTTGGGGTGAGAACATTTGATGCTTCAAGTGAAAAAACTATTGTCAAGAATCTAATGAGTGCATATGAGAGTGTGGTTAAGACCTCACACTCAAAAGATAGTAATGCCACATGATGTGTCATTACATAGAAAATAACAAGTAATCAAAAGAGGAAAGCTCATCTCATTAGAAAGATGAGTCAAGAATTGAGAATTAATAAAAAAACTTTATCAAGATCTGTTTAAAGGTGCCAAAGAATTGAGGACACCGATTCCAATGAATTATGGGCATTCTTAAGGAGACTACCATGAAAAGATAAACTAATTATTGAAACATTGAGATCACTAATTGAAGACTTTTGGAAGAATAACACAAGGGTATCTCTGAATCAAAAGGATGTGATAAGAAGGAGAATCAATAGTCGAAACCGTGAGCCACATCCAAAACACTTTTTGGATATGACTCATACACAATTTTTTCATAAATTTCAAGCGACATATCCTCAAATTAAAGTTTGTCAAATATATTTTGAAATGCTAAAACCTTTTTCTATCAAGATAAATCACACACACACAACTTGTTGTTGTAGATTACATATTGAATTTTCTAACCATTTTGATGTTTATCTTTCTATATGTTTAGATTTGTATACTAACAATGTTTTGTAGGATTGTGGCATACATGCCCCACCAACATCTTTAAGAGACTTCCTATCAAAAATTTTATGTAAAAGAGAGGAAGGTCAAATATTCTATAGGAAATTATGCTTGGATGACACATGCCAACATTGTGGTGGCTTGCAACGTATGCCAATATGTGAACATATGGAAAGAACACATTCGGTTAGAAAAAAACTAGTAGAGTTAGACAAGTATAAAACAATGGCCTACACTAAAAAAGATGGTAAAGAAGCAAAAATGTGTAATTTGGTTATTCAAAAGATTCTAGTGTATCAGTTTATGTCTACATTTCATGACAATATAGTGTATGAGTATGCAAGGAATACCCATAGAGCTTGATGGTTGGACTTACAATTCAAGTTATGCAAGGAAACCTTTCCAATTGGTAGCATTGTTTCAGTCATTTCCTTTGTAGATAACTACACTCTACAACCACAACATGAGGTGCAATCACAATATTACAACTCCACACAGGTTTCTATATTTGTGCACATACCATTCATTCATGTAGTTGATAGTACAGAGGATAACTAGAAGGTATTGAGGGAGTACCAATTTTACATTAGTGACGATCACAAACATTTTACAGAGTTCGTACAAGGTTGTTTTCAGTTGTTCTACAATAATTTGGCTAGGAGGGGCATATCATACAGTCAACATATAATATGGTCGAATAACTGTGTATCACAATTCAAATAACTGTGAATCACAATTGAAGAACTTATAGATGTTATATTGGTTGAGTAGGATGCATGTTATTACAGGTGTTCAACATATGTGGAACTTTTGTGAGGTCACGCATGGAAATGGGGAGTATGATGGTGTAGGAGCATGTATTAAAAAAGCATTAGCACAAGAAGAGTTAAAGTATAAATTATATAATGCAAATTTGAAAGATGTAAAATCAATTGTCGAGTGGTGTAATGCTTTGATGGGTCCAAGTAATGAAGGTAAGTCTTCAGTTCATATAATTTTTTGGTTCATAGATAATACTAACATTGCACCATATGAGGATTATTGTACACTGACAAAATCAAGTGAGCTTCACTCTTTCCTTAGCTTGAATTTAGGTTCAGGGAGTATCCATACATGAAATATGGCATGCTTTGCTCTTCATGTACAATTCAATTCTAGAATGAGTGCGAGTCAAAGGAGTGGGTTGACAAATGGTGGTTAAGTTATCTTAGCCCACTTCACACGTATCGGCCCCTGATGACATTGGAATTGACACAGATGGAATCATCGATTGAATTTGACCACATATCAAATCTAGTTCAACCAGGTAATATATCTACTTGCATAGTTTTTGAAATTCCTAATGTTATCTTACTTTGTAGTGTTTTTGTAATGCTGACTAATTTCATCTAATTTGCTGCACATATCAATGTAGGGTATGTTTATGTAGTTATTTTAGATGAAAACAATGAAGAGGGAATAAATTGTTACTTGTGTCATTGTGTTGAGGCAAAAAAGAAATTGGAGGCGCCCGTTATAGATGGAGAAAATATCAAATGCCCTACAAGATTGATGGTTGTTATTGGAACATGGCTTAGAAGGTACCCACATAAGAGTGTTATGTTTGGATGTTTCAGGAATTTGACACACATCAAAAGATTCTTCATTACTTGAACCTTGTCATGGCATCCAATGTTCATTTGATCAAACATGAGGGTAGACCTTTGAACAATACCTTGTGGAAGGTGCATGAGTCTGACTATGAGGCAATACTTGACACAATAAAGAGTAAAGCAGACCTAGGTGGTTTGTTGGATTAATTTGTAAGTATGTACATTGGTTCTTATTAATTTGTAAGTATGGACATTAATTTGTATTAAAATTTCTAAGTATGCACATCAAGATTATTTGATAGTTAGACCTTTCGTTTCTATATTTCAAGTTTACATATGTATTGGTTCCAAGTTTACATATGTTTTAGTTCCAAGTTTACATATGAATATTGGGCAGATTATATGTTTTGGTTCAATGTGGTAGCATAAACAAGGTAGTGAGCTATTTGAAAAAATTCCTCAAAGAAATGGGGTCTCCTGGTGATATATTTTTTCAAATAGCTCACTACCTTGTCTATGCTACGACATTGACATGTCACCATGAGACCCCATTTCTCATGAGACCCCATTTCTTTGAGGCATTTTTTCAAACAACTCACTACCTTCTATTTAATATTCCAAACAATATTCCTTCTAACTCCACTTATAGATAGGTGAATTTTCTATTAATTCATTGGTCGTGAGTTCATTATTTGACTCAATAGAAGTTGGTCCACTTGATTATGTAGTCAATTTTCAATAATTGATTTTTTATTTATCATCTCATTCTATCATTCATCCTATTGATTTTGGCATACCTTTGTGAGAATGAATATTTTTACTCAATGATTAACCACTAGCAATACATTCTTAAAAAAACCAGTTTGATTGATCTCTTAAAAAATGTATGTTTGTGCCCTCTCCTCTTACATTTTATACCATTTTAATTAACATCCTAAATTTAGTAATGTGTAAATGAATTATTTTACATTATAAATCTAAACTCTAACTTTGACTATATTTTTCTCATATTGTCCTTTTATTAGTTTTCCTACAAGGTAGCAATGACAAGGTAGTGAACTATTTGAAAAAATGCTTAAAAAAATGGGGTATCATGGTGATGTAGACACTCCATTTCTTTGATGCATTTCCTCTACAACAACCTCTCTTGGTTTTTGATAGCTCCAAGTCATTTTCCCATGGTGAACAAATTTCAATTGATGGAAAACAAGACATTTACATGTAGTGTAAAGTTGGATAGTGGTGTAACTTTCATTCTATTCATTATAAAAATAAACTAAATATTCAAAAACATCCATATGGGCGGGTTATGCTAGGAAATGTCCTCTTTCACACCCAAACACGCCAAAATAGTATGAGCCACATTCTACTGGTGAAGTCTCTTAAGAGACCAAAGTGAAAAAGGGTAGAAAACTTTGACGAGTGATTACTCAGAAATCGTGGCACTTGGAAACATTTCGTCTAAGGCTACGGGATCATGTAATTCCCCTGTACAATAACCTCTCTCAATTTTTTATAGCTCCAAGTCATTTTCCTGTGGTGAACATATTTTAGTTGATGGAAAATGTGTCAGTTGCATGTAGTGTAAAGTTGGAAAGTGGTGTAACTTTCATTCTATTCTTCATACAAGAAAACCAACTTTTCCAAAACATCTGTATGGGTGGGTTTATGCTAGGAAAGGTCCTCTTTTGCACCTAAACACATTGAGATAATCCAAGCTACATTCTACCAGTGAAGTCTCTTAAGAGACCAAAGTACAAAAAGGCATCAAACTTCGATGAGCGATTACTCAGAAATCGTGGAACTTGGAAATATTCTGTTTGAGGCTACGAGATCATGTAGGCCCCCTCTATAATAACCTATATTAGTTTTTGACAGCTCCAAGTTGTTTGCCCATGGTGAACAGATTTCAATTGATGGAAAACGGACCGGTTGCATGTAGTATAAAGTTGGAAAGTGGTGTAACTTTCATTTTGTTTGTCATACGATGAAACCATACACGTGGAATGGTAGATGTATTCCTCAATGATATAAAGCATGAAGCATACACATGAAGCATGAAACATGGAGCATTACTATATTCATGTATGATTGATTTAATGTTCAATAATCCTATAGGAGATAATTTTCAAACTTTATTATATATTTACAATTATAGAAAAGAAGAGTGTATGGAAAACACTTGGATTTTAAATATTTGAAGTAAACCATCTACAAATATCTATTTAAGTGTGGATTTATAATGCAAATATGGACCCCATAATAAAAATGATTTGTATTAACCAAATAGCCATGTAGACATACAACAATATATGTCAATATAAGTATAAAATATATATAAAATAGCCATATAGGCTTACAAGAATACCATATAGGCATACAATGTCAAGTATATACAATACAAAATATGTACAAAAATGCCATATATGCATACAACAAAGGACCCCAATCAAAATTCATTTCCCTCCAGGTGAAGGAAACAAACAGGTGCCCTTTGTTGGTTAGGGGGATGGTGATGCGTATGAAACTCGTTTACTTTGAATTCGAGGGCTGATCCTCCTATGTAGTTCCTCATCAAGCTTTAGTTGTTACAATAACAAGCGAATACATTAATATATAGAAATTACATTACAAAAAATGATATATTTAACAAAATAATCACTTACTGCCACCAAATGATATCTCTCCCCAAGCGGGAGATCCACATGCTTAGGCTTTAGCATGCCAAATTCATATAGAAACCATCCAAATAGAAATTAAACTACAAATCAACAATCATTTTATTTTTCAATAATACAAATCTATAATGACAAATGTAATTTGAAATTTACTAATTTGTCTCATATCCCAGTGAGAGCCATCGAGCTGTCTATTGCAGAAGATACACCACACTTCATTTCCCTATCAACATTGGGAGGTGTTTCTACTCCCATCATATGAAAATAAAATAAAAAATTATTCAATCACGAAAACTAGAAGAATAGTGATGTAGGTCATGGATGATAATGTATGAAATAATCAACAAAATTTTGAGTACTTATTGAACTATATATTTCTGACTATTATGCTTACTATTTCCCCTATCCATAGCTTGTTTGAAAACACCTATTTTAGGATTTTATCCATAGCAGTAAGGCAGTGAATTGTTTGATAAAATGCTTTGGTAGACATGTATGAAAAATGTGGTAGCAAAGGTAGTGAACTATTCGAAAAAATGCCTCAAAGAAATGCGGTCTCATGGTGATGGAATGCCATGAAATTTTTTCTTTTCATGGCATTCCATCACCATGAGACCGCATTTATTTGAGGTTTTTTTTCAAACAGTTCATTTCATTATCTATGCTATTATGTTGGGATGGGGTTGATGGTATAGTGTGGTATTGGTTATGAGATGGAGGGGGGTCATGACATGAAGAGGGAGGGGTGTTTTGATCATGAGGGGAAGAGGATCATTAGATGGGGTGGAAGGTGTATTTTGAGACCATATTTTGAGAGCAATCATACAATGGAGTGGAAGAAGTACTTTGATATGGAATGGAAGGATATCATTAGATGAAGTGGGGGAGAGGGGATTGTGAGAGGGGGATAAAGGGATATATTTCTCTTGAGATGGAAATATATCATTAGATGAGATGGAAGGGATATGTTTTTCTTGATTGGAAATGGGATCATGAGATGGAAGGTGATCATATGATGGAGAAGGGTTTTCTTGATCTTTATATGGAGGGGAATCTATGTTAGCATGCTTTGGATTAGGAGATGGACATAGTTCATTTGATATGGATGGTGTGATGAGGGAGGAAGGTTTTATATGCTCTTCAACTTGGATAGATGGATTGATAGGGGATTCATTTGAGATTTAGGGTATTAGGGTTTATCTTGACGTGGGGGTGATGAAGGTGGATGCATGATATGGGAAGATTTCACCACTTTTTTTTTGCATGCGAAAACAACCACCTTTGTAAATAGTCCTTGGAGGAAGTTATTATGAGAGACATGGGATGACTTTGCTTAGTAATAGTGGGGTTATGTGGATTTTAAGGATGTGGGATATGAACAAGTGGAATAAGAGGTGGAAGCTTCCATGGATTGCTAAATTGAGGATGAGGATGAGGACCTTGAAAAGGATTTGGAGGGGAATTTTGGATAAAGGCATGATTCCCGTTGTCAAAGGAAGGGGAAGGATAAGAAAGAGGAGATGGATTAGTATTGGATGAAGCTAGGGAGGATGGAAGCTTAGCACCAATGCCAAGCAGACATCTAAAAATGACATCCTTATAATTATGGAAGTAGTAGGTGAGGATAAAATTAGTGGTGGTGGATGGGGATGATATGGATGGGACTTGAGGGGATCTTTGGATGAGGGATTGGTGGAAAATTGGAGCATTCTATCTATTAAAAATGGATTTAAGGTGATACACAATGCACTCATTATTATCATTGGGATTATATTCAAGTTGGTCAAAAAGGCTATCCTCATCATCATCAATATGGTTGGGGTTTAGAATGGATGAAGTTGGATTAGAATAGATTATGTTGGATGGAGGATATATTAGATGGTTGGACACGGTGGGGGATTGATTGGAAGAAAGATTGGTATTGATTTTGGATGAGGATGGAAATTAGGATGATGGATTAGAAATGAACTTGGGGATTGGGAGAATATGATCTAAGGATGAAGATGGAGGATGGGATTATATTTGGGGATCAAATCCAAGACCTTAAAATGATTTGATTTGATTAAATAGGATTATCTATTCTTTAGGTAGTGAGCTATTTGAAAAAATGCCTCGAAGAAGTGTGGTCTTATGGTGATGGAATGATATTCTATCACCATGAGACCACACTTCTTTGAGGCATTTTTTCAAACAACTCATTGCCTTGTCTATGCTATTTCTTACTATTGTTCTTTGATAGATTTTTTTGAAGCATCCATAGTTTGTTGGAAAGCACCCATTTTACGCTTTTAGCCATAGCAGCAAGGAAGTTAATTGTTTGATAAAATTCTTTGGTAGACATGTATGGAAAATGTGGTAGCATAGAAAAGGCAGTGAGCTATTTGAAAAAAATGCCTCAAAGAAATGTGGTCTCATGGTGATGGTCATCACCATGAAACCACATTTCTTTGAGGCATTTTTCAAATAGCTCATTTCCTTGTCTATGCTATTGCTTACTATTATGCTTTGATAGATTTTTCCAAGCATCCATAACATAAACAAGGCAGTGAATTGTTTGAAAAAATGCCTCAATAAAATGTGCTCTCATGAAATTCCATGAAAAGCAAATGCAATTGGCAGCTACTCCTAGTTATTAGTTATGCTATTTGAAGTAATTGCATCACTGCTTATGTTGTCTTCCTAGAAAACTATATTGTAATTGAAATTTTGTCATCTATCAAAACCTAGTTATAAGTTATGCAATGTGAAGTAATGCAAGTTGAGTTTGAAAGATGTGCAATGCAATGTCATGAATGATATGAATATAAACTACACAAATCTATTAAGTAAAATTCATTAGTTGAACTCTTTATTCTATTACTTGAGTGAAGCTTTGAACTCCATTGCCACTGGGAGGTGTTGCTGTGAAATCTCCAATATTAACCTATTCAACATCCAGAATAAGATGTTAGAATACCATTCATATAAAAATGCTATTCACATGTAATATTTATAATTGTTTACTAGTTACATACCTCAATAGTACATGTTGTGGAGTAATACAGAGGTGGAAGGCCGGTAAAAATAGTATGAACACTATGACCCTGAAATTTCATTACAATAATTAAACTAAACTGGTTAATTTTGTGTTTCAAAAATGAAATTTAAAAAATTAAATTAAATGAACATGCTAACATTTACTTGAGTATCAAGGCCGAAAGCCTCATTCAAGATGGCATTTATCATCACCAATTGGTCAGCTATAAACATAGCTTGCGCACCAGCCTCTTGACTATTTGTGGGGTCATATGTACAGGTGGACCTGTAAGCCTAATGAATATGAGGTGGAACCATACCCCATGAAGTCTCCCCCGGATCACGCTATACTGCAGGACTCGTATGCTCTATGATACTCTAGGTAAGAGAACTAATAGACTGTAGAGTCTCCACCTCAGCACTCTCCTTGAATACGGAAGGGATAGCCACGTGCTCATAAGCTGGTCTAGCAAGTGCTCATCTCGCTAGCCGCTGAGGATCAAGGTGTCCCCCTAGTCTATCCTGTGTTGACCCATCACCTCTACCTGGAAGCCCACATATCAAAATAGTTTTGGATTTTGTTGAGGACAAACTTGCAGTAGAGTTTCCTCATGAAATATTGTGGGACCTCGTTATTGTTGCATGGAGGATGGTCAAAATCCATTCACCACCTTTGCCAAAAATTGTCCTTTATCCCTTGGTGGTTGCACCAATGAATAGGAAACCTATTTCTTGTAGGGTGTAGAGGTTGATTTGTTTGTGGGTTAGTGAATAGTGAACACAAGTCAAAATTTTATAATTTTTTCATTTTTGACTTGTGTATAGGATAGTTTATTTGCATAAAAATCTTTGTACTCCCATCTCTTATCTGCCCAGCCACTTAATTGCTTGCTAATTGCATCTACATGTGTTAACATAGCTTGAAGTGAATTTTCAAGCATGATTCTTTGCGAGGTTGAAATTACAGGATCATTCAACCTCACAATTAACTCCTCAATTTGTTTTTTGTTGTTTTCAATTTCCCCCATTAAATTTTGTTGAGTTCTAGGAGGATGTTGAGGAATTGTTAGAGTTTGTTGGGGGTGGTTGTTCATTAGGTATTTGGTCATGAGGAGAAGGATTTTGAGGAGGAGAATAAGGTGGATTATCAACTCCTAAAAACTAAAGAAATTAACATCAAAAACATATTAAATCTACCTATTTAACAACAAATTCACAAAAAAAACAATTAAAGCTTACTCCTTTGAGCTCCCCATCAATGTGGTAGAATTTTGACAAAGAATTAGTGAAGATTCGGTGAAGAAATAGTGGAATTTGGGCTCTCAATAATGCAAGAGTTCCTTGGAAGGGTTTGCAAGCCATTGATGGAGGAAATTTGATAGTAAAAAAATGAATTCACTTTTCTTTTTTTTCTCTTATAACGGGTCATAACATGCTAGCATTATAGCTTCAACGTGATCGAGCCTTAGGCTCGGTCACACCAAGCCATAAGGCGAGTGCATTATAAAATGCTCGTGTTATAGCCTTTTTAAATTTTTTGAAAAGTTTGACCACTTTTTGGCCCTCCATCTTTTTGCACCCACCCTTACTACACTCTTTCTTTAGTATACTTTCTCGCATTACTACTCACAAGCCTACTAAAGTTGGGGGAAAATTTAATAACAAAAATTATACACCCTAAAACTTTGTTATTAAATTTTTGTGTTGTTTTGACCCCTCATTCCTAGTCTAAACCTTTCATAGTCATCTATATCCCATTCTTCTTATTGTTCCCACGTTTTCATCTCATTTAATTTTTATCCTCATTTTTATGTCCTTACCCACTACTTATTTTCCCTTTAATTTTATCCCTCTTTTCCCCTTTGTTAAAAAAATGAAAGCTAAACCTAGACCTAACCCATGTTGAAATTTACCTTTTATCCTTCAAAAATCCTACTTTAATGAACTACAATTTAATGTGACCATCCACTGTAAGATGACCCACTTCAAGCTTAAGATCTTGTAAAAAATTGGTTCTTTTATTCAATGTCAATACCCATAGTTGAACACACACTAGATTATATCCTAGAATTGTACCCTCCTTTTACCAAATTGAAATACACAATGATTAATTTCTAGGGCTTCCAACCTTATTAGTTTTATCCTCATATTCACTTAGCAAGATCTTTAAATCAAGTAATATTTACCTTATTTTTATACAAGAAAGGTGAATTTATGAGTTGTTTATATTGTTTTTGCTACCTCTCATCATAGATGACACCCCAACATAGATTCAAAATTTCTAGGAGTGATCTATCTTAATGCCCAACCTTTAGGATACTTTTATTAGGCCTCTAAACAATGTTGAAATAAAATATTCATCACTAGTTGGCCAATTTCAAGGGTTTTACATGGGTGAGCAATTTCTATTTAAATTGTTTTAATTTAAAATTAATCTATTTATAATATTCCTACAAGTCCTTATTCCCACCTCTTTCTCTCTTCCATTCAATCCATCTTTGTCCATTAAATTACTTTCCATTTGAACCCTTTTATCTTCTCCTACTCTCTTGATCTCCATTGTTAAGCCATAGTTTTTTTTATTCATCTTCCTCTTTATTTCTTTAAAAAAAAATCTATCAACTCACCTCCTTTTTTCTAATTTCACAAATTGAACATACAGTAATTGAGAGAAAAACACAAATTAATTTCACATGTTTAAAAGACAATACTCATATAACTTAAATGTAATATTTTTTTGACAATTAATTGCATAATTCTTGACAAAAATATATTTGAATCTTCATAAAATATGACATACTGATAAAACATCACATAATTATATAATCTATAATTTAAGAATGAAACACAATTTTGTTTTGTATTTTTCACTGATTTAATGAATAGCGACTTTTCATTTCTTTAACTAAAAGGGCCCATTTACAATTTCATCCCATACAACCACATAAAATAGCCTCCATAGTCCATTAACTTACTGGATGATCAATTCTGATTCCACGCACAATTATTATTTTTGAAATTGGTTTACAAAATTATTTTAATCGCCTAAGCTTCATCCTTTTCCTCCCTTTGACAGAGGGTGTTGTGATATATTTATCTGTTGATGTTAGCTTCTTGACCAGTCAAAAGAAGTCATCGTTTGTCTCAACAATATATCCAAACTAGGCCTGAATATTCCACCTCCATCTCACATGCAAAATATTGTAGAAAGATGGTATTTTTTTTGTTATCTTAAATGGAAAAGGAAGCCTATATTTTGTCCTCTATGTTATATACTATCAATCACACCTTTGTGTGCAATGGGTACCCCGAAGATTTGTATCACAAAAATTCTAAGGTGGAAAGATACTATTGTAAGATCTGAGATCAACTAGAATCAAAATTTGATGAATTGGGAAACTAATATGAAGGGAGCTCTGAATTTTCAAAGCACTTAGATAACCTACACAATTACGAATATCTACAAGTAGATTCAGTGGACAAAAATGTACTTGACCAACCTTGTCATATATAGTGAGGGGATGCTCAACTGCATGCAAGTGGAAATTATCATTCAATGGAGTTTTAAAAACACCATTGTAGTCTAGTCTATTAATGATTTTATCTCACATAGTAGTAACCAAAATCTTGTGAATGGTACAAATATTTTCTACAACACTCATTCAATTGACAAGCAAAGATATGTATTGATTCACATTACATGACCCAAAGATAACACAAAATCAAAAATCTTTTAAAAAATGTAAATTTCCAATTCCTTGGTTTTTTATTGGTTTACTGTCTAATGCGTTACAGGGAAAAGGGTAGATTGAATCACAAACATAAGGGCCTCCACAACATTATTCACCAAATTAAGTGGAACAACATAAAGGCATATGATTTATTGAATGATATTTTGAACCCTAGTGTCGTATTGAAAATTTTACAGGGAAAGAAAATCTACTTCCACTTAAGAAGATGATAAAATTTGGACAAGTATGAAACTCAGTCCATAATTCACAAGCTGTCCACAATTTTTAAAATTTTGAGACAAGTTGTTACGAATCTGAATGTAGAGATGTATTCGACAACATATAAAAAAAGAAAACTTTATCATGCAACATATGGAGTCTTCCTCTTTATTCTTGTGAAAGGCCCTCACAAAAGTAGTTGGACATTGTGCATATTGATAATGAGAAAAATCAGGCTTTTTGTGTCAGTCGATTACTGCTATGGACATAACACCAATTGATGTCAACAAACATTATCAAATATAACTGAATTTTTTTTTTTAAATTTATGCAACAGAGTGAAAGACTTGTAATTGTCATCCTAATTCACAAATGGTGTGGATAAATTTGAACAAGTCAGTCGTAACAGAAGGATACTTCTGCCATTTTTTTAATTTCCTACAACAAAAGGATATGCCATATAGTCTAAAATATGGAACAAGTAAATAATGATGAAAAGTAAAAAATGCTAGATTGTAGCTCAAAATATACTTAACTCAAAATCCAATAACTTGGAAAAGGTAACAACCAACTCATAATTACATAATTTGATACACTACAAAAGCACCCCTAATTTACATAATATTGAAATGTTAGCATTTAGTGATAGTCTCATATGACTTGAATTTAATGAGGGGTTTGAATTTTTTTGCTTACACTGCTGGGGCAGGTGTGTTAGTTTGCATATCTTATTGTAAAATCTCAAGGTTAATTAATCTACATAAATTATTGTATTTGTATGCTCCATCTCTAGGCTGGCTCTAATGTTAGACGATACTTTTCTAGTAAATTAGATAATTTTTGATATCCTTATATTATGTAGTATAAAAATGTCAATAAGGATAATCAATATAACCAAATAAGTTATGTGAGTGAAACACATAAAATCTAACTTCATAGAAAGATGATATATGTGAAATTTGAAATAATCCTCTACTATTAGCAATCACACATTAAGAAGCTTTGGAAGATTGCATCCCATGGACTACAACATCACCGAGACCTCCTCGATGCCAAATACAATCATAACAAATGTTTTTCTACAACACCGATTCAATTAATAGGAAAAGATATGGGTTGATTCATATTACATGACCAAAAGGAAACACAAAATTAACAAATATTCAAAATACTATAAATGGCCACAACCTACATTTTTCAATAAATAACCTATAGGTAATTTAGGCCAGGAACTTCTGAACTACCAAAGTTTTGAAATGTGGAAAAAATTCAAGGAGAACAGAGGATTCATTACAAAGCATGAGGGTTATGTAAAAGAAGCTGCTTGGGTATGGTATCTACATGGAACCAGAGCACAATCCAAGTACAATGAAGAATCTAGTATGCAACCCAAGAAATAATCCCTAAACGAAAGAAAACCCACAATGTTCAAGCTTGACTCAATGGGCCTTCTCAACAACAACAACTAGATGAGAAACAATTTTGCAATACTGGATACAATTGGATTAGATTTAGATTCTATTACTGGGTGCACTAGTTTTCATGACTTGTCCTTTGTGGAATGTGAAATAGAGATTTGTGAGAGCTCTTTGTTTGATTATTATGAACTCTTGACACTTAAAACACAACTTGAGCTTGTGTGTTGGGGTACTGCTAGTCTAGCTTATAGAAAAAAAACTCCCCATGAGCAATAAATTATGTATGGATCATGTCATTTGTCCTGACCTTTGCATCACGAAGCCAAAGGCTAGGTTACCAAGGAATTATTCTCAGGTGATGATTCTTGGATACATTAATGGTAGGGAAAGTTTAGACTCTAAGAAGAAGCATCACCACTAGAGGTTTTGCCATTTGGATTTTACTCAACTCATATGTAGAATTGAGATCAATTTGGTGTGGAATTTCTTTTACAAGAAAATAAATCCAACTCTTGTGTGGATTTAGGCTCCAACCTCCTTGAAGTCCTTGTCATGTATGCAAATGTGAGACAATTGGGCATTTGTAGGGATAGCTAACCCTTTCTGGTATTATATCTAATGACAGGGGCCTCGATCATGAAGATGGCATGTGTATCCTTTGTTAGAGAGTTGCTTTCCTACAGGGCTTTGAACTTGAGGTTGTCCTTATAAATGTGGGTTAGTGTTTGATCCTTAAGTATTATCCTCTCAAATTTGGGTCAAGGGGGCACCTACACTAGTTGTTCATGGTTTCCACTTGAATTTCACTACCAATGGTCCAAGCCAATTCATGGCTTCTCTTGGAATGCAATGTAATAATGGTATGAATACATGATTCCTTCATGGTTGTTTTAAATGAAGTTGTCTTGTGAGCTCTTTTTCAATTCAAACAATTGAATATATGATTTAGATAATGGTTTCCTTGATGATTGACAACACTAGGAGTGAACCATATGATTTTTTTCCTAGGTATCATCTCTATAATTCTAGAATTGTTTGCTATCAAATATTTTGATGAACTTTAAAACTCTAAAATTAGAATTGAAGCTATGGAAAAAATTTAGGGAGATGGTGATTCAAACAAAAAGTTTGGATAAGAAAAAGGTAATGGGTGCACCAGAAACAAACTTAAAATTAAACCAAGGATAAATACTCTAGAATTTCTACAAACCTTTAGTCCACCATCACTACCTATCTCTGGAAATAATCATTTGAAGTAGCTTCTACTAAGAATTTTTTATGGTGCAAAATTATGTGTTGTAGGGAAAAGGGAAAATTGGATCCCAAACAAAAGGGCCTCTCCAACATTATTCGCCAAATGAAGTGGGACAACACTAAGGGGTATGATTTCCTGAATAAACATTCTAAACCCTAGTTGGATTGGTTGTAAGAGGATTTAGGGTGCAAGCGTGGCCTCTATAGGTAATTGAAATGCGATCATTGCAAGAAAATCAAGTCCATCATTCATTATGAAGGGTACAAGCTCACACCAAGAAAAAATCAAATCATAGAATTTCAAACTATAAAATTTCAAACCCTAACAAAACCAAACCCTAAAAAATAGGGGATAGTATACGTAAATGCACCCAATTTTTGTACACACACTTAATTAAGCATTTAAAAATATCATGGTTCTAGCGCTACTCAAATATTGAATTCAAGATAAAAAATTTGCAAGCTTTTAAATGAAAATATCGGTTGCGAGTTAAAGTTTGTTTCAGGCATGGGGTGAGGAATGTTTCAACTGCCTAAAAGTTGTTTTTCCCAGCATGATACAACTTTCTAGAGAACTAATCCCTTCATTTAATAGATAGCAACATAATTGTGTTAAAATGAAATAAAACACAACAAAAATGATCTGGTAGTGTAAAGATTCCAAAAAATAAAATTCATTGAAAACATGGCAAGCGACTTACCTAAAAATTCTATAGAAATTGTGTGATGGTGTTGAAAATGCCTATGATAAAAAATAGGAAGAGATTACAATAAAAGTATGAAACCCTAACACAACAAAAAATTATTTAAATGATGCAAACCAAAACCAATATTCCTACAACTATTGCATCAATCTATTCACAGTAAACGAAATTTAAAAATATCAAGGTTTTAGGGCTTACTTAGATTCTTGAGCTCAAAAGAAAAAATTGAAATGGTAAACCATGCCAAATTTTAAGGAAGTTGTAGAGACGGTGTTGGTGCCATTGCAACTTAGCCTTGGAATTTTTCTGATCATGAAGATGACACCTCTTTAGGCGATCATACATTTCACCATTGCTTACTTGCTTAACTGCATCTATTTCCCTTACATAGACTACAAACAACTCGAGGGATTTAAAGGTTGAGTTTTCAAAAAAGTGATCTCTCATGCCACCAAAATAGGAGATGTGTCAAAGTTGAAAATTTCAAAGGATCCAAAGGAATCTAACAATCCCGATGAGATGACTAAGAAATATGAGAAGCTTGAGAGTCCCAAAGTCATGGCTGGAGATAGGTGACCTAGAAGATACATACTCTAAAACCCACATCGAAACCTTATTTCCAGGCTACAACTTGCCAAATTGGAGAAGCGAAAGGTCAATACGAATGAGGAATATTTTGGAGGAGCAGAAACCAATAGTGGCGGGGAAAGTAGCAAAAACTAGTGAAAAAAACTAAAAATTTGGTGAAAAATAATGAACGACTGAGATTCGTTTAATCATCTTGCATTGATACAGACATAATTTTAGACTGTTGATAGATAGAATGAGCTTTGCAAAGCTCATTGAGGGAACACCTTTAGTGTAAATACTGTTGATAGACTAAATGGGCTTGGAAAAGCTCATTGAGGGAATGCCTTCAGTGTAATTATGTTTTATGAATATATGTTTCAAGTTTTTATACAATTATCTCTTTATTATTACTTTAAGTATTATCACATGAGAATATATAGCTAACTATGCATCCTTCACTATTTTTAGCTCTTATTGATTCATTTGAGGTATGCTTCTATTGTAATATTCCTTGGATTTATAGGGTTAATTATCATGTTATGATATTTTGTTCCATTAATGCTTTCTTATGTATGTAATTATTATTGATACCTATTATTTTTTGAAATCCTCATTGTTATCATTGAGATTTGGTTTTCTACATGTAATTTTAATTTCTTTTATAAAATTAACATATCACTATAACTATGATTGTGAGGATCCTAGTTATTAATACCCTTTATATCATGGTCTTTTCTTGACACAAACATTGTGAAATTTATCTATCAACATGCCATTAACCATTAGTACAATATGCAATTTAAGAAGGTTTCTTCACTACCCAAATATAATAACCATGATCCTCATAATTCTGTGTAACTATAGTACTCAAGTGCATTATTAGTCAATAACTAAATTACTGGCCGCATATCGATTGGCCACACTTTACTTCTATTTTTATAGCATAAGAAACACCTATTAGAAATAAAAAATCAATTGTTTTTGATTAATGAAAAAATAGGTTTTGAAGGGATCAGAAACCCTAAACAAAAAAGGAAGTGGCAGTAAAGATAAGACATAAGACTGCCCACCCACAAAAACCACAAAAAACCAGTTGATTAATAGACCATCAACCCACCATCAAAAGTTTACATCGACTAAAAAACAAGATACATAAAGACAAGCCAAATGATCATTAAAGCAAATCTTTAAGCATTTTTGTAGCCCCCAAATCCTTGGCCGCCAACCTGTCATGCATTTCCATGATTTCTTGCACATCATGAGCAACATTCTTCTTACCTTTCTTAGTTTTTCTCCTAGTTCAAACACTCGGGCTAGCAACCAAACCAGTTGAATGCACATCCATTCCAGCTTCCTCCCCATGATCTAAGTTTGTTTGGTCACCGAACAAACCCTTCCCAGTCAAATCCATTTCCTTCTGATTAAGGAAAATCATCCCCTCGGCCGACGCCTCCAACTTCTCCTTGCTTATGTTGATGAGAATATCCATGTCCCTTTGGAGTTTCCTGTTCTGTCTCTCCAACACCGCCACTCTCAGATCATAGTCATTCTTCAAAGCAGCAAGTTCATCCACCATACAACCAACACTAGAATTCAAAGAACAAGAAAGTCCATAAATAGATTCCCGCTCTTTAAGAATTCGAAGAGTAGAGATGTTGCACCTGGAAATGGTATCATGCTTGTTATGGAGATTCTGAATCTCTTGAACAAGCCACATAAGCAGATTGAAAGAAATATCCACCTCTTCCTTAACAAGGCCCGATGCCTGAGAAAAATCCATTGCACACTAGAACACACCTCTTCCTTGATGTGAACCAACTGGTGGTTCCTCCCCATGAACATCCTCAGAACCAAGCTTGGCCTTCCCTTGATCCTTAGACACAGAGCCCCGATCAAAATCTTCAAGGTTTACAACCAAATTCTTTTTACCGGCCGCAAGGGACCCACCACCACCCAAAAACTCACCTGGAATATTTCCTGCCACCTCCTCAATATTAACGTTCACCTCCTTGGCATGACCCTTAAGCTTCTTACCAGCAGAACCCTCAACAACACCCTCATGAATCTTTAACTTACATTTCACACGAGGAGCAGCTTTGGAGGAAGAAGGGTTAACATTCCTCATAGATGGGGTGTAATCCAGATCAGTGTCAAAGCCATCAGATTGGCCCTTTGACTTATCCTTAGCCCCCATACTAGTAGACTCTTGAATCTCATCAATTTTGTATTTCCCACTTTCTTTCCCCATTTTCTTAGAAATAGGGAATCGAGGAGTTCTAACAATGCAGTTAGCCTTGATAAACTCAACAATAAGAAGCATTAATCCTTCATGAAGAAAGGGATTCCTAGGTTTTTTTCTGTGATTTGAGATACTTTCTTCCAAAGACAACAACAAATAGAAAGGAAAAGATACTAGCTTACGATGGTGAAATTGGTTGAGCAGAACAAAGTGATGACCATAGAGCGCCATAAATATTCCATCCAAAGTAAAGTAACACATTAACACTACAACAACCACCTGCCATATAGGTTTGATCTTAGTTCGATCATAGCCTCCACAATCCAAGTGAACCATTTTAGCCCTTTCCCTGTCACGGAGAAAATTTTTCCTGGTAGATTGTGAAATATTCTTGTCCAGGTAAAATTTGCTACCTTCCATTGACAAGATCGTCACCTCTGCGATAAGGTCTTCATTAATGGTAGTATCCCTACCATACAAAATCACCACACGACCATGCCAGGCTTCCAAAAAATCCTTAGAAACCGAGGATTTAAAACCCTTCAGTCTCTCCATGTAAGGAGTAACTCCCCCTCTCTACATAATTTCCCAATCTCTAGTGTTAGCTCTAGTATCATCGCAAGAGAGTGGCTCTGTTCGACACCTATCCCTGCCCATCATCGAAAAACTTGCTGAAAACTCCCAGAACAAGGAAAAGGCAATAACCACAAAGCTACCCAGAAAGCATGTGAGATAATACATAATAGTCTGGAAGGAAATAATGAGGACTCTAAAACAACTCTACTAGAAGAAGCCACAAATTCCAATGAGCATAACTTGTGCTATAAAACCACATAGAAGGAATTCCTCTAGCCTTATGCCTCCTCAGATACTAATACTACTACTATTATTACTTGGCCACACTCTTACCATAGAGAAGGAACTCCTCTTGACCTAGCGCAGCTTGCCCATCACCAACTCTCTCACCTCGTGGTGAGGAACCCCAGGAACTCCAACCTAGCCTGCAGGGGAGGAAGAAATAAAATAGGGGTGGGTGGGAGGAAAGAAATTTTCCCACCTGAATTAACCAAAAAATTCTTTCTCATATGACTAGCAAAGTGCCCCAGGTGGAACCATCTCGACTAATGCAAGGATGGGGACTAATGCAATTTGTTTGTTAACTTGGGAATGCCAATTGGCTAGGAATTCTGATTGGCTAGGAGGGAATGCCTTTCATTTTGATTAGCTGGGAATGAATTTCATATAGCAACCCAAATCAACCCTAGTAACCTGACCTTGGTTTCATTCTGGGCTGGGAAGGTGTGCATTAACCCACCTGTAGGGCTGCTAGAAAGGAGCTGCTCACCGAGGCCCTTCTCTTCTATAGTTTATCCCTGACTTCAACGTTTCCAGTTTCCTTCAGGGCTGGGTGGTTTCCAGTTTCCTTCAACTGAAGGTGAGGGCTCGGTGAGCGCAGGTTGAGTTTGAAGTTGAGGGAGGGCTCTTTCCCATATCCGATGAGGGCAGGTTGAGCCCATATCCATTCCTCCTTATTCCCATATCCATTCCTCCTTATTCTAATCAGAATTTCCATGCAACTATAATCGTTCAACTCTCCATCAGTTTGTAGTCTCTCCATCAGTAACTGTACACTAATAAGAATTCCCATCAGTTTGTAGTGGTTTCCTTGCTTGGGGGTTCAGGATGGCTAGATATAGAAGCATTGCTCTTCCTGTCCTCCAGAAACCCCACCAACCTATTCACTTTAGGTTGAGCTCCTTTCCTTCCTCCATCCCCTACCCAGGGAATAAACAACTATAATAAGGAACTGGGAGGCCGGGAGTAGACAACTATAATAACCTC
>VDFB02073379.1:0-10853 GCA_007258455.2 Sequoia sempervirens
ATATTCTTCTATTGTGCAAGTTATTTCATAACACTGAAAGTCTAAGATTTTAAAATAATTTGGTATCTTATTGAGGAAATTTTCACAATAGAGTTTCCTTTAAAATTATTGTGGTACCTCATGGTTATTGCATGGAGGTTGGTCAAATACCATCCACCACCACTCCCAAAAAATATTTTTAATTAACTCATGGTGGCAATAATGGATGGGGAACCTCTTGCATGTATGAGACAAAGGTGTGCTGGTTCTTAGGTCTATAAATAGGGCACACCAGTCAGCTTTACTATTTTTTTTTTAACATCTACATATGACAAACCACCAGCATAAAATTGTCTCATCTCATGCCTCTTATTTGACCAAAATATATTTTCTCGCTCATTTCTTATACATGAGATAAAATTGACTTCAATGATTAAGAAATCTCTCTCCTATAAGGGTGGGTTTTGACATGCTCAATTAATCTTCCAATTAATTGTTCAATGTCTCTTTTATTGTTTTCAATTTGATTTAGAATATTTTCTTGTGTTCCTTGAGGATACCTATGAATTGGTGGAGGGGTTTCAGGTTCTTACATATAAGAGGCTCTCCCTAAGGGGGTGACTGTGAATTCTCAATGTTTCGAGATGGAGATTCATTCCCTAAGAATTTGAACAAAATTTTATTATATAAAAACCTATTTCAATCTGCAATCTAAATAAATAAAATAAAAGTACATACCTCTTTGTAATCTTCAATTTCTCTGATGTGTTAGCAACATCCTCATGAAAAATAGCAAGCTAAGAGTGCAAAAAATGGATGAGATTTGGCAAGTGTGAGTTTTAGAGCTCAAATCCTCCAAGCCAAGCCACAGATTGAAATGAAAATGCAATTTTGAAATGTTATTTTTGCTTTTAATCCTCCACGCCAATCCAAGTCATGGGTTGAAATGAAAATGCAAGTTTGAAATGCATATTTTGCTTTTAATTTACTTTTTCATTTGGCGCTTGCTAAATTTTGCATGCACCATTTTTGGTGCTCACAAAATTTGGTGTACGCCAAATTCTCAATTTCAAGCTTTTTTTGCAATTTTTTTTAGTTTGGCACCAAAATTGTATGAAAAATTGGTGCACTTACCCTCGAATTTAACCTATTATTAGGTATGAGCATGAAGTACAAATAATAGAGATCAATATAGACATACTTGAAACACCAAATTTACATGGAAAACCCTATAAGGGAAAAGCAGGATGAGGATTAACTCAAAATATAAAGTAATTGCAAAACTGATTACAAAGAGGTTCACTGCCAAAGGGCCCATTGCCCAAGATAGGACTCACTATCCAGATATTACTCACTGTCCAAAAGGGAGGCTCATTGCCTACATAAACAAAAAGATAGAAATAATAATGTTACATAGAGAACACTTTTTCAATGCAACAAAAGATCCACCACAACTCCCACACATCTGCAACCTTGATCAAAGAATTGTAAACACCATCAGCTCACTTCTTTCAGGAGTCTATGTTCACATTAAATTACTATTTCCTTAATTCACTTTTGCACACTCTTTCTTCTCACACATGTTGCATGTAATGCATAACATCTCAACTTGTATTTATACCATCTTCAACGTTAGAAAATTTCTCCAAGGTCGACAAAGCTTAAATCCTCCAAGCCAAGCTACATGTTGAAATGAAAATGTGGGTTTGAAATGCATTTTTTTCTTGTATTTTACTTTTCCATTTGGCGTGCGCCATATTTGGCACTAACAACTCCCACACTTCCACAACCTTGATCAGAGAATTGTAGACACCATCAACTCACTTCTTTCAGGAGTTTAACACATTAAAGTATTGTTGCCTCAATTCACTTTCACACACCCTTGCTTCTCACACTTGTGGCATGCAATGAATAACATCTCAACTTGTATTTATACCATCTTCAACCTTAGCAACTTTCTCCAAGGTCAACAAAGCTTAAATCCTCCAAGCCAAGCTACGGGTTGAAATGAAAATGTAGGTTTGAAATGTGTATTTTTCTTTTAATTTACCTTTTCATTTGGCACTGGCCAAGATTGGCACTCACCAAAATTGGTGTTGGCAAAATTTGGCACTCTCCAAAATTGGTGCTGGCCAAAATTGGCGCTAGCCAAAATTGGTGTTGGCCGAATTTGGTGCTCGCCAAATTTGGCATTGGCCGAATTTGTTGCTTGCCAAATTTGGTGTGCGCCACATTTGGCGTGCACCACCAAATTTGGTGTGCACCTTATTTGGCGCACACCATATTTGGTGCTCCCCAAATTTGGGATGTGCCTAATGCTCAATTTTGAGCTTTTTTCACAATTTTTTTAGTTTGGCATCAAAATTGTGTGACAGATTCGTGCACTTAGCCTCAACTTTAATTTTTTATTAGGTATGGGCATGAAGTGCAAATAATAGGGAGCAATATCAGCATAATTGAAACACCAAAATTACATGGAATACCTAATTAGGGAAAAGCACGATGAGGATTAACTTAAAATATAAATTAATTGCAAAATTGATTACAAAGATGCTCACTCCCAAAGGGCTCACTACCCAGGATAGGACTCACTATCCAATAGGGAGGCTCATTTCCTATAGATATAGAAAGATAGAAATAAGAACATTTTACATAGAGAACACTTTCTTAATGCAACAGAAGATCCACCACAACTCCCACACATTCGTACAGCCTTGATCAGAGAATTGCATACACCATTAGCTCACTTCTTTCAGGAGTCTAACACATTAAAGTACTATTTCCTCAATTCACTTTTGCATAGTTTTTCTTCTCACACTTGTGGCATACAATGCATAACATCTAAACTTGTATTTAGACCATCTTCAACCTTAGAAACTTTCTCCAAGGTCAGCTACACACTCTTCATTTTACAAATTCAAATTAGGTCAAAAACTCAACAATCCCATGGTGGAAGAGAATGAGAGTAGATAAAACCAAGACCCAAAATAATGTCTCAAATCAATCACACACTTCCTCAATTTATATTTATTCTTCTCATGTTGTGTAAACACTAGGTCAGACAAACCTAATGAAAAAACCAATGAAATTTGAAGTACACATTTACCAACAAGAAGATAACATGTGCACCACATAAAATGCTTCACCATACACTAGAACAAATCTCAAATGAATTTATACTCATCTATATCAACTGCAATAACCCTCATACACAAAATAATTCATCAGCTCATCTAGACTGTAGAGACACACAGAAAATATGAAACTAGTCTTCTAAAGCACCAAACCATGAATACCTTTGATAGGATATATATAACACCATTACAAGCCTTCTTCCAGATCCACAAGACCTGAAACAGACCAATAGAGGACTACAGAGTAGATACATTTCTCCCAATCCACACACAAAAAGCTTTGGCAGACTAGTTCACACACCGATGAACACAACTTTCACTCTCCATCAAAATAGAAGCTATAATCTAGGAAATATCACCCATAGACTCCCATAAACAACACTTCAGATCCACACAAGCATAGGATCAACATAGAAGAAATGCATAGCACATACTGAAGCACATTTTGAACATACACACAACTCTGACTTCTCTATTTAATAATTTTCTTAGAAGCACTTGGTAACTCATCATATCAACACACCTACAATGCTATAAAGATAGCTCCATGTAATCACAACACCTCATCAGTATCTCAACTATACATGCACCAATAAAAATCACTTGATTCTTTTTTCTACAACAACCTATACTGTGTTGACATCAATGACAACATTAATAACAACACCACCAAACTCACTCATACTTGCAATACAAGGAACTAGCATGAGGAAAAACAATTTGTTTCATTTTTTTCAAGGGTTTTGTCTACCTTTTGAAAATATCTTTACAACTCTATAGATAAAGCAGTCACAAGGCTAGAGGTCAAACTTCGAAAGATCAAAGGTGATCCATATATTCTAAATAATCTATTATTCATTATTTTAAGACTTGTATATATCAAAAATGACAAAAATTCACCCACAAACTTGCAAGATGGAGTTGAAACTACTAATATTATGAAAACAAAAAATTGAAAGAAAGTAAAAATTACATTAGAAATTAAAAGTGGGACATGGATAAGGTAAAATTCAAAACAATATTGAGAGAAACTAAAACATAGAGCAAGGTGAAAATATTCCAAAAAAGAAAAAACGTTGCACACAAGAAAAGGTTAAAAGCATAGTTAAGCAAGGAAGTATCACAAGGATCTAGCTTGACGTATACTAGCAATAGCAAAGGAGAACAAGAAAAAATATAGCCTTGCATGGAAACTCCTCTCACTTGGTCATCAAATCTCTATGTGAAATAATTTATGAATGTCAAAACTATGATAGAGGGTATGAATACTATGGAGTAGGAAAGGAACTACAAGATTCACACATTACCAAATAAAATTAATCTTTTGTTAAAGGTGGTAAAATATTAAGGTAATAGATGGAAATATTTCAATAAGTGATAAAACTAGGGAATCATAAGTGGCATGACATGAAATTATCTTGGAAAAGCATAATAGATCAAGAAAAAATGGTGTAAACTAAAACAAAATCATATCAACAAGAAAATATTTAGGGAAAGAGGTTAAATGAAAGTAACAGGGAGTACATATCAAACAAAATCAAAACATGGACACAAGTGGTTACAAGATCAACAAGTATTTAAGAGGAGGAGAATATATTTACCATTACAACATAAGAAATATAGTGAAAAGAAAGGCACAAAAGGGTAAAACATGTTATCACTAAAGGAGTAAGAGACGATGACAAAAATGAAAGAACTTTCTGTAGACATGTGAAATTAGCATCATGCACTCAATTCATATTCATTCAATCATCAAATAAATTAAATTCAAATTCATACATTCATCTGGTAAATCAAATTCATTAAATTCAATCTCCTAAGGTCATCTATTTAAATTAAAGAAATCAAATTTGTTTAATTTAAGTCTCATATCCCCCTTTTAATTAAATAAACCAAACTTTATTTAATTAAATCCCAAATGTATACCCCATCCCTTTTGATTTAAATAAATCAAATTATTTAAGTCAAATGGGTCAAAAACATCTATCATTTTAACTAATCTAATCTTGATCAATCTAATCTAATCACCCATCACATCCTCTAGCTTTTCCCACTTGCACCAATAAATCATTTAATTCATTTATTAAAATCATAATTTTCCCTCAACAAAGCATCTTTTGAGAATATTCCTCAAGTTTGAATTTGAAAACAAGTTGACTTGTCCCTTCCAACATGGCAATAACTTCCCTCTTACATGTCCCCCACTTGGCATTAAAGTCTCCTTTTCTCCCTCCAACAAGAAAAAATTGAAATTTAAAAAGGCCAACCAATCTCATTTATGGGCACATTGACCAAAACTTGCACATCCTCCAACCATTCACAAGGTGACAAGTGGCTCCATTTCATGGGCTAAAGCATTATCCCACATTGCTCTCTTTTGAGCACTCTTTCAACTTGAGAGTCTATAAATGGAAGCTTCATTCTTCAACAAATCATCTACAGTCCTAATGCAAAGTTACTCTCTTCAATGGAGAGTTAATTTTTTCCACTCCAAAATCTTAGTATCTTTGTTATACAAACATCATCTTGGATCTTGTGGGTGATCCCACAATAGTGGTTTACAATAGTTGGCCAAACTGGACACTGAAATTATTATTTTTGACTAAATCTTCACATTCGGGCACCTATAGTGGCTAAACCGTGAAGAATTTGAAGATGATGAAAACTAAAGTATTGTCACATAATTTTGTCTGTAGATTCTAAAAATGTTTTTTTCAAAATTTTAGGTGTCAGATTGCACTTCTTTTTCCATCTCCCACGAAAACTTTTTTTTTTCAAAAAACAACATTTTTAAAAAGTGACACACACTGTATAATGCATAACTTTTTTTCCATGAAGGATAAAATTCTAATTCTTTTCAGTTTAGATTCATAATTATGATATCTAGTGCTTCCACTTGGTGAGATAATTGTTTATTCAATATTTTTTCTTTAATCAAGTTTCAAAGTCAAACCAATTACAATTTAGACATGGCGCAACCGTATAACACATAACTTTTTTGTATATATCAAAATTCTTTTTTTTTGTTGGATCAAGGACTTCAATATATAGTGCACTCATATATGTATACATATATTTTGATAATATACTATTTTTCCACATGTGCAAAACAAAGACCTTCATTTTCGATGAAAAACCTATGTTTAATAAAACTAAAAACACAAATACATAATAAAACCAAAACATATTAAAATTATATTCATTGGATAGCTTGTTTTGTGATTTCCTAATTCAGTTGGGTTTTGCAAAGATTCATCCATTTTCATCCTCAACTCAAGCTCGAAGTGCCAAATTTGAGTTTTCTTGTGTCTCGGGGGATGGCCGAATAAGGGGGTTGGCGAACCCTAGGGGTTACAGCTCAAACCAGGAGTTCATTGAACCTTAGTTCATTTGAACCCCACTTTTAAGGGGTTTTGATGGCTTTTTTGGGAAAGCATTAAAAGGGTTTTCCTGAACCTAGGTTCTAGTGAACCCCTAATGGGTTCGTCGAACCAATAGGTTCGTACAAACCCCTAAAATCAATTTTTTTGCCATGCATTCATTTTTGGGAGTTTTCCTTCCTCACTTCAATTGTAAACCACTATTGTGGCTTCACCCTTGTTCATCATATCTTCATAGAATTTTATGTTAGTGTAATTAATTAATTAATATTACACTAGCATAAGTTACTTAGTCTTGCATTTAATCATTAAGTCCTAGGTTGCATTATTAGATAAATCATTTAATAAATGGGATAATATTCCCTTTCCTAGTTTGTAGGGATAAGATTCCTTCTAGAACTCATCTCATCATTTAATGATCATCACCATTAGGGTTCACATGTTGTCACATGTTGTTTGATCTTGACACATGGCAACATCTCATGCATATTAGGTTTTTCCTCTTGCCTATATATTCAAGGCATCTTGTACATTTGTAATATATCTTATATATCAAGATATCAATCAGATATCATATCATATCAATAGAATCTTTAATCAAGCATTCCATTGTTGCAACACTTCTTTTGTGGTTGATTATCTTTCATGGCTAAAGTCCTACATTGAAGATTCCAGAGCTTCAGGGGCTGTGCAATTCATCATCACAACATGGTATCAGAGCTAGTCCATTGAAACATCAACCCTAGATCCAAGAAGTTTGGAATGCGAGATTCTTTGCAGGCTTGGAGTTTTATGTTGCAGGCTAGTTGGCTCTACCCGGGAGCCAAGCTGATTTCTGGTGTAGATCAGGCTCTCTCCGACCTCTCCATTGCGTCCAAAAGGCCTCAAAACCCATAGATCGCCTGTTCATTCGTCAAAATCGGAGACATATCATCCGGGAGCCTTCGAGGTACATTTTAGGGTTTGCATTTTTTGTACTATCCGTACAGTTTTGCAGGAAAAAATCATCCCTGTAAGTCCTCCATCAAGGCAAATTTTTTTTAGAAAAATCAAAAAAATATTTGGCAATTTTTTGGGCAAAATTTTCTATAGTTCTTGCATAAATTTCACCCTGCAGGGTGACTGGCAATTAAAAATCATCCGTCGGCGTTAATATTTTTTGGGGTGCATATAGTTTTCCACATTAAATAAACTTCAATATTTATTTTTTGAACCGGTATTCCATTTATTTCCTTCTTCCATTTCCATCCTTCCATTTCTGTGAACTCCACTGGCTTTCCGTCATCTGCGTCATCTCCGTCGGCACATTCCACCGTTTGTTGCCCGCAGACTTCCCGGCTCCCGTCGACACCCCCCGGCTCCCATCCGACGCCCGGAGACCACCCGCCGATCGCAGCTTCCGATCCCGTCGAAGCCTCCACCGGAAGCCCCCAGTTCTATCGGTGACCGGGGCTTATTGCATCCGCCGACCTCCGTTGGTGTTCCCTTCGGCCGCGCCACCGTGCTCCGCTCATCCCGCCACTCCGATGCCGCCCGAGCGGTGGTGGAAATTTTTTATATAGCCAGCGCAAGCCCACGGTCCTATCCTTTGAATAAGGGCTGAACTTTTTTCCCTAAAGGTTAGCTCAAATTTTATTTCCGGTTAATACGATTACATCTCCTGTGCGACTTCAGGGCGTGATTTCATAACTATGCTTTTCTTTTTTTTAAATTCTCATCGTTGAGAAAGTGTATTCTCTATCTCCTGTACTTAATTCCTTAAGAAAAAAAAAGATGCATTTTGTTTCATGCATACCATCTTGACATTTAAGACAACAACTAGCATTCGATGAGACCGAGTTCTTTACGACATTTAAGGCAGTAGCTGGCATTTGATGAGACTGCAGTTCTTTGAAGGATTCTATCAAATAGTTCACATGCATTGTCTATGCTTCCACATTGTGCATGTGTATCCACCAGAGCATTTGTAAATCATTATTTCTATTATGCCTTGATTTTCTTACAAAACTCCCATCTACGTGTAGGTAAAGAGAATACTAGAACGGTTGAGGAATACGACTGTACACTTGCTAAATGCATTTTCCTAAAAACAGTTAGCACCCTTTCTTAAAAACTTTAAGAAATTTGGCTTTTAGCTTGCTAATAGCACTTGCTTGAAATTTCTAATGCCTTTTCAATAAATCTCTATTTTTTGTAGGTCATGCAATCATTGGATTCCAATGGGATTCATTATTTACACTTCATTTATTGGTGGGAATTGTAGTAGCTTGAAATTTTCTAGAACATTGTTTATTAAGTTAGGCACCTTTTAGTTAAAACACTGCCATTCTTCGCGTTGCTTTTAGAGTTTTATGCTAAGTACATCACTTCATAATTGGCATCAAACTTCAAGATTTAATCTAAATTTTTCATTAAGAAAAGTTCATTTATTGAATACTTGACAATCAGTATATCCATAGCTGGAAGAATGGATTTGTGAGTACATTTATGTGAAGAGAATTTAATTTGTTTTTGACCCTAACCTAGCTTTTGTAGTGAACATAGGTCTATATTTATTGGTGATATTGGAGTTGGTTCATTTAATTACAGTTGTCATCTCAAATAGGATTAATAGTCTTTGTACTTAATATTGCCGACAATATCATATTGCTATTCAAATCTTGATATTAAATGTGGTCTTGCAACAAGGTTCATTTAATTGTGGTTGTCATTTTAAATATGGTCAAAGGTTTCTGAATTCAATATTTCTAACAATACCATGTTACTATGCAACCTCAACATTGATTTTTCTATTATTAAAGATTGGTTACACAAGATGGGAAGTCTTTATATTATTAATCTTGTTGTTTATAACTCATTTATGGCTTTTGTTTTATAGGCTCAGTCAATGAGAATCAAGATATTATCATGATGAAAGGAACCACATTTTTTACTTGTCTCCATTAAATCAATGGTCACTACATTAAAATCAAATCTTACTTGTCTATGTTAAATGGAGGGATTTTGTTTGCATGAAGAACTTATGAAATCGAAGCCTAAGAAACAATCTTTGGAAAACTCTTGAATTGAAAGTCAACCTTGAATTAGAACCTGAAAAGAGCATTTTTCAATGCTTATTGAAATAGCTTGAAGCATCCATTCCCTACTTTTGTTTTCTATTTTAGGCCAACAAAACCATTGATTTGATCTTTCAAAGTTAGGCTAAAATTGAACCTTACAAACTTACTAGACTTTGATTTTGGTCTAAAATTTAACAAACAAACTTCACATTTGATGTTTTGGTGCTTAAAACAAACTCATCATTGCTTTGGGGCTAAAATAAATAAGTGTTTGATTTGTGTGATCTTGTCTTTGGTAAATTTTGAGTGTGTATCCTCTCCCCTTGCACTTCGTATGATTTTGGGTGCAAGAGAAACACTCAAAATGCATTTTATTGCTTTGAGTTACCTTTAGAGGGCCTTCCTAAGAGACACATCTGAAAGGCGAACTTGAAGGAAACTCTAACCGGTATATAAATGGATAAGACTAAACTATCAAGTCCTCATGGTATGTAGGCCTTAGCCATACAATGTCTTTCAGAATGGGGTACTACCATAAAAAGTATAAGTGCCCCTAGTAGGATTGATTAAAGCCTTTAGTGGCTTGTTGGATGCTCACAATGTGCCATGTCCCCAATGTCCCATCATTAAAAACCTTGTTTGTACTAGCCAAGCAGTCCATCCAACAAGTTTATCAAACTGGTGAATTGGAACTTAGATTCCAAGAAGTTATTTGCGATGTTCGATATTGGTTAAAATATAGAGGTTAAGACTTCATTCTTAACATACCTTTATAGTTTTTCCTTGGTTGCATGTAAAATCATCTCTTCTACTATGAAGGGTATGAGGCAATCCTACCAAGAAAAACATACCAATTGAGCTAGGATGTTATATTGCTTGTGAGTTAGTTTGAAAACATAGTGCTTGGATCCAAAACATCGAAACCAACATTCAACAAATCATCATAATTTCAAACTCTTTGAGAGGAATAAACTCCTTTGAAAAGTCCATGTGTTACTACTTGTCCCTAGGGGTTCTTATCCCTAGAATGCTTCTAAACACGGAGACCTATATCTTGATTTGTTCATTTCAAAGTCAACAATAGGAAACTATGCTCTTGAAACCTTGATGTTCACATAATAGACAGGTTTTGGAATCAAAATGGAATTGAGACATAGACATTTAGTTTGAAAACTAAGCAAGAAATGTGTTTTTGGTAAAATCAACTAATTAACCAAGATTAACTCAAATTGAACCCCACACATGTGCTTGTTTATCTTTTTATCATCTTTTGAGTAAACATTGGTCTTTTGGTTTGAACT
>VDFB02073380.1:0-18597 GCA_007258455.2 Sequoia sempervirens
GCAATCTTGATTTGGTTGTAACCAGAAAAACCATCCATTAATGAATACATGGCATGGCCAGCTGTTAGATTAACTATGGTGTCGATATTTGGCAGTGGGAAATCATCCTTAGGACATGCTTTATTGAAATCTCTGAAATCTGTACATATTCTGACAGTTTTATCTAGCTTGGATACAGGAACAATGTTAGAAATCCATTCTGCATAATCAATTGGTTTTATGAAGCCCACATCAAGGAGTTTTCTTAGTTCTTCCTTAACCAATAATGCAACATGAGGGTGCATCTTTCTGAGTTTTTGTTTCACCGGCTTGGTCCCTGGTTTGATGGACAAGTGATGCATGATAAGATCAGGATCAAGACTAGGCATGTCAGCGTAAGACCATGCAAAATTGACTTGATTTGCTTTCAGGAATTCCATGAACTCTAGTATTTCTTTCTCTGTCATTGATGTGGCTAACTATAAAATTCTTGGTTTGTCAGAAGTTTCAAGATCAACAGCTTTTGTAGGCTCAATCAGAATAGGCGATCGCTCATGGTAGTGCTCTGGGAGAGTGTCAAGATTCCTATCATTTGGTGCCTCAAAAAGGTTTTCACCATCTGATATGCTCTTTATTTTATCTTTTGTTTGATCTAATACTGCCATATTCTAGTTTTCACCATTAGATCTTTCTTTTTTGTTTTTACTTTTGCAGCTGGGAGACTTGACACTCTCCTGATCAAAAAATTTATGTCGAAAATCGCTAGTGGAACAATCATTTGTATCATCTATGGAAAGGAAGTTTACGATAGCTTCATCACTTGGAAACATAGGTATATTGATAGGTTTGGATGAATCCCAATCAATGAGATCCGGATAAATCAAGGGCATAGGATCGTTAGGTTGTGTGAAATTGGCTATGGTCATGGTCATAACGGAGTGGTCGGTAGTATCCGAGGTATGAGGTGAGTCAATGATGATACTGTCCTCATGATAATCTTGTTTGTTTAGATCTGAATCAGTATCACTAGAATCATAGTCGATTTGTGGTTTAGATTCTTGTGGTTGGGACCCTGACCCTTTACCTTCAATTAGAGTTGGGGTGTACTGGTGTATTACATCAACCTCTTTATCTCTCCAGAATTCATCATTGTAAATGGTGTCCCATTCATATTCGGCTGAGTCTGTGTCAAAATTGTTATCCATGAAATTATGAACTATTGTCAAGCATGCTTCTCATGAATCTGAGCTTTCTTGCAATGCGAAGACAACACCATGCAGTTGTTTGGATGTGTTTTCTTTGGAGTGAGTATCATAACCTAATCCAGTTTTCTCTTTTGCAGCAAGTCCGTGAAGGTGAATAGGTTCAACTACTCCTTCCTTCCTTTTTCTGATAAGACCTTCATCATAGCCCATCTTCTGCATGATTGAATACCCTTTTCCATATTTTTCTGTGGGTAATTTGACATTAGAGATTGCTTCATCTTCATCTTTATAGAGCCAATTTAAAATTTCTATATCCTCAGGATTTTCCATGGGGAATTTTTCTTTGATGAATTGTCCATTAAATTTTGTAATTGGCTCTATTGGTGTTTGCTTTGATGTTGATGCTACTAATATTTGATGTTCCCTAATAGATGGTTTTCCATGTGATGGAGGTGATGTAGGTAAATTAGCAAGACAAAGAGAGTATTCTCCAACTCCATGATCCTTGAATTTCATCTTTTTGTCAAAACTATTGGTCAATTGACTGATTTGTGTGTCAATCTTTAGAGAAGTCCTAGCATGAGCTTCTTGATTGTTAGGGACCAAAGTATCTTGACTGGCTTTCATATTGGCACAAGTTTGGATATTGGAATTATTAGCGGATATTGTGATTTCCTGTCCATCATAAGGAAACTTTAGACATTGATGATAGGTTGATGGGACAGCTTGCATTTCATGGATCCAAGGATGACCCAACAAGATGTTGTATGCAAGATCATGGTCCAGTACTTGACAGAAAGTATTCTTTATGACAGGGCCCACTCTAATTGGTAGCATGATTAGACCTTTGGATGCTCTTTCTTCATCATCATAAGCTTTTATGATAATCTTTCTTCTGAAATTAATGGAGTCCTCAGAAAATCCTAAGGCTTTAACCAATTTCATGGTACAGATGTTCAAACCAGCACCTCCATCTATTAGAACTCGTTTGATACGAAACTTGTGAATCATGACTTCTAAGTACAATGACGAGTTATGGGGATGAGTTATGGAAACGTCATCATTATCAGAGATTGAAAGGCAAGTGGGTGAGGAAAAGTGTCCTACCATGGCTTGAAATTGATTCACATCCAAATCAGTAGATACATTGGTTTCAACGAGGGCTTTTTCAAGAATTTCCTTATGGGCTGGGGAAATCTTCAATAGTTCTAAAATAGAAATTTGAGCGGGAGTTTTTCGAAGTTGATTGACCAAATCATATTGATGTTGAGGTGGAGGTTCAGTGGATTTTGAAGAATCGCCTTTCAAGACAACTTTAGCTTGCGCTCTTATTGTTGCGTTGACTTCTCTATATTCCATCTTCTGGTTGACTTTTATGACATTCACCCGCTCATCGTCCACATAAAGATGATTAATTATATGATCATCATTGATGTGATTCACCTTTTTTTTAGAAGACTCACCCTTTTGATAATTAGGCAAAGGATTGTGGAATGCTTGGTGGTCTGCGTTTGTTTGTTGATTTGCTTCTATTGTGATGATGTCATTGTCGATCAAGTCTTGAATGGCATTTTTCAAGGCTTGGCAGTTGTTGGTGCGATGACCTTTACACCGATGATAATCACAATAGTACGCCTCATTCCATGATGTAGGCTTTACACTGGGTTCATAATTTCGTTGAGGCAGCAAAGTAATGAAATTTTTGGCCATCAACTCTTTGAATGCGGATTCTACAAATTGACCCAATGGAGTGAAAGTTCTTCTATTCAAGAAGAATGAAAATCTTGGTGGATTTGAATTCGAGGTGTTCCCTAAGGAATTGGTATTGTTATTTGTTCCTCGGTAACCTTGGTTGTTGGAAATCCCTTGATGGGAAGTAGAGTTTTGATTTGTATTGTTCCTCGGAAGAGGAGAATTATTTCCGTGATTTGAAATTGAGTTGACATTGTTGTTGCGAGTGTTTGGAGTGATAAGGACAAATGGCTTGGTTGAGGCATGATTTGCATCAACAACACCATCGTTCACCATATTTTTGTTGCGAGTCCAGAATTTAGATTTGTCCTGATTATTGTGATGGTTGGATGAGCTGGGATTTTCTTTGTCATGCTTTATTATCCCTCTTTTGACGAAAGCATTTTCAATGGTTAAGGAATCTTCAATCATTTTCTCAAAAGAAGAAGGACAATGTAAGTTCAAATGATAGCTCATCTCTGAATTTAAACTGTTAATGAAAGTAACCATCTTTTCCTTTTCAGGAATAGGACGTGGATACCTCGTGAACATTCTTCTCCATCTTTGAAGAAACGTAATGAAGGATTCACCAGGTTTTTGTGCAACTTTGCAAAGATCTATCATGGTGATTGGGTGTTGTATGTTGTAAGCATATTGTGATATGAATAGGTTGATCAATTCTTCAAATGTCTTGACGGGAGGTGTAATCTTAGATAACCATTCCATAGAGTTAACTCCATGGCTCCTAGGAAACAATCGTAACAAGTAAGTATCTTCGTGAGTGAATTCCAATGTCATGTTCCTAAAGTCTCTAACGTGATCAACTGGATCCGTTTTCCCATTATAGCGATCAAATTTTGGCATTTCACAATGCTTGGGAAAAGGAATCGTGTTTAAACTTGATTCAAGGATAGGACAAATGTCCTCAAGAGTGTATTTCTTAAGTAGTTTGTTCCCCTTGTAATTCTTTAACTTGTCCTTGGAAGTGCCTTGATTTGTTGGGTCAAAGGCACTAAAATCGAAGGCGTCCTCTTAGGGTTTGTTTTCAAATTTTGGTATTAAAAGTCTCGGCAGGTAACTGGCCTTGTTCGGCTAAAGATAGCGAAATATTTCCTTGTCTCAGCACCAGATCTTTTCAATGGCTTTATGGAATTTTTGGATCTGCTCAGCCTCTAAATGTTCATAAATCTTGCTTATCATCACTTCATCTATTTGCGTCGTTCCATGTCTTTGTATTGATGGAACAGATTTTCTTCTTTGTTATCTGTATCTTTGTCAAAAAGTGGATTACGATTCATGATGTAAAGAGGATTGCTACTTTCACCCTCCTCTTGAATGTTTTGAGTATGTCCTTCTTGTTGAATTTTGTCCTTCAATTTATTGAATTGGGATCTTGTGAAGATAGGCATATGATTTTAAAAAATTCTTCTAGACTTAGATCATGATTTTGACAAGTGTGATGATGATGATCTAATAAGATGTAGAATCTTATGATATGATCAAGGATGCTCCTAATTTATTGATTGTGGCTTCCAATTGATGAAGAATTTCATAATCCTATTGAGGAAGTTGAACCAAAAATTAGAAAGTTGTTTGAGAGATGCACTCTAAGAGTTTTTATCTTTGTTTTCGAAGAAATGTTCCAAAAGTAATATGAAGGTTGAAATTTGGGATGTGAAAGGATACTCATGGAAGATTTGGTATGTCCAATAAGGGTTGGTTATGATTATGCCATTGTGATAGAGCTATTCTTTGATAATAAGCTTGAGAATCTAAGGGATCTATAGCATATTCATCGGTGAATCCTCTAACAAAATCCTGATATCTGTGAAGAAATCCTCGATAGTGAAGCAAGACTTGTCAACTTTTGTACAAGAATTTTCTGTTTTGCAGTGTTTTCTTGTATCCTAATGGTTTCTTGGGATTTTTGATTCTCTTGGAAATTAATTTCTTGGGAAAACTTTGTTGACTTCCAATCCCTAAGCATGGGAAAAGTATTAGGAATGTTTTTGAAGCAATGATATGAAAAACTCTTAAGTGGTTTTCAGTTGTTGTTCTTTATGTTCCTTTTGGATGATCTCTTTATCTGAATTAATGTAATGGAAGACACAACAAACATTTTTGAAAATAGTTGTTCTTAAAGCCCTATACTAACATGAATTGTTTGATCAAGAAATGTTTTTCATCAAATGTTTTCATAGGTTTTCCACATGAAAGACAATTCAGACGGACTCTGAGTCTTAAATGCTCAAGTAGGTCATTCCCAATCTAACAGCCCACGTACTTAGGCTACGATGCGACTCACCACAGCCATGCTCACTGAGGGAGTGCCGTGTTTTGTCTTCTGGCGTTTTCGGGAGTTCTGAGAAATTGGATACGGATCCCCGAGCAAATGGTCCTTAGCAATTATATGGTGAGTGTGTAGGAGGTGATTCTTCCCACTCCTTACTGTGATTATTAGAATGTTTGTAGCCCGGCTTCGACATTTTTCACTGATTAAGTAGTAAAATTTTAGATTCGGTCGCAGTAATAATTAACTCCTAGGGGAACCTCTGTACTTAGAGCTCAGGTTTTGGGGATGGTTATCTTGCACACTACCGGCAAAAGAGGGTTTCCCCATATTTGCTTTAAATTTTATAGTGGGGCGGAATAGCCTGGCTTTTGCTTGAACCCACTTGAGTCGTTCCTGTAGGGTGAGTACTTTTTCCCACTATGGCAGGCTCTCTAAAGGATGTAATTAAAGTAGTAAAATTGCATGGAAACTAAAAGGCAAGTCTGGTATTCTGATCAACCAGTTAAGGGGAGAGCATAGACCTATTGCCACATTCAAAGCAAGCAAATGTTCATTTTAAATCCCAAATCACAATGATCTAATCTAAGTGAAGATGTTGCTTCACTAAAAACAAGTTTGTTCAATTTTAACTGCAAGATTCATTGTGTGGTGACTATCCTAGATTGCTTCATTTTATCCAGATGTGTCTACCCTAGGATTGCTTAATTATGAATTATGTGACTACCCTAGGATTGCTTCATTCTTTTAAAGCCCTTACTGGCTGCGGTTGTGTCAGATCCAGTCAAATTATACTTAAGTTACATATTACAAATGTAGAATTTAAAAGAAAAAAAATGCTCTGCAGGATTCGTCAAGAGCTCTGCAGGATCTATCAATCGCGCTGTAGGATTTGTCAATCACGCTGTAGGATCTATCAAATGCGCTGCAGGATCTATCAATCGCACTGTAGGATTTGTCAATTGCGCTGCAGGATCTATCAAATGCATTGCAGGATCTATCAAGAGCGTTGCATGATCTATCAAATGCACTACAGGATCTATCAAATGCACTGTAGGATGGATTACGGGCACTGGACTGGTTGTAAACTGTGCTGAAGTGTGTTTTAGGCACTAATTCATTGTTTTAGCCGTGACCTGTTAGAAAAACCTACAAAAAGATATTAAAAGAGGGGCAATGACCCCATAGTGGGCGCCATTTTATGTGTGTGTGAAATATTGGATCAATCTAAATGAAATCAAACACATATTAATAAGACATTAAATCAAAGAAAGCTGAAAAAAAGAAACAGAATATGCAAACTGTAACAGTAGCGTCTCGAAACCATCTTATCTTCCTCTATCTTCAGCGTTTTGTTGTTTTACAGATAGCTCTCAGATCAGCAAACCAAGCTCAACAAAATGACAGCTAAAGAACGAGATTAAGAATGCAAACTATGCTAAATGCAAAAGCTATGCTAAGATGAGAAGATTGCTATGATGTTGAAAATGATATGATTGCAATAAGCAAGATGAAAATATGCACAATGTGTGTATATAAGCTGTATGTAAGTAACAAAAGCTTGGATTTGCACTGGATTTTATAGAGTTTTTGAACCGATTTGATTGGCTGAATCGATCGACGGCCCGGATTAAGCTTGTACGAACGGACGGCGGGAGATTTTCAAAAGTGGAGAAGAGGATGGAAGGTTTCCCTTTTCTTCATTGAGTTTCGAAGGGAAATTTCCATTTCGAAGAGCGAGCTAGAATTTGGAAAGGTGAGTTAAAAATGAGTTAGAATTAAATAAATTAAAATTTATTTAATTTAGGAGTGAAGATGGAAATGGAAACCCACATAATTAAATAACTCATATTTAATTATGTTTAAAAAAATAAATTAGGGTGAGATGGAAAATATTAAATAAAAATATTTAATATTTTAAAATTCGAATATGGGATGGAGAATATTCCATTATTTAAATATTCAAAAATATTTAGAAACTTGCGGAGCAATGAAACATTAAATATAAACCATTGTACAATTTATTTTAATTTAAGTAAGGAGAACAGAAATGTTAGTAATTAAATAAAATTATTTATTTATTTAAGGTAGAAATTTTAGAAAGATAATGATATAAATAAAATTAAGTGGCTATGTAGATGACTTATTAGAAGGGAATTAATTAAAATAAATCTGTTTAATTAATTCTAGACTTGTCATGACATGCACGATGTATACGGGGCCTGGGATGTCCAAGGTCTTTGCATCACGCCAGCATGGCGGTGGAACACCTTTGGTGTCTCGCCCGATGCGAATATGGCAGCTTTCAACAACTTATCGACGCGAAGCTGGACGGGAATCAGTAGACCATTAACCGGAAATCGCCGACTCTCATTTGGCTTCGCCAAACCAAGGCTGGCGTTCAGCCTTTCGGCGAGACAACCTGCCGTTTCTTTCTCGGTGGTATTTTGTATCTGGTGGGGCCGTTCACGCGAACCACGCGCGATCTCCTTTGTTCTTGCCTAACTCATTCTACACCTTCGGTGGGGTCCCCTAATAGCGTTCTCCTATCACTGATACTTTTTGATTCCATCACCAAGACATTCCCAGGTTGTCGAGACTTCTTAGCGAACTCCAACTGCTACGTCGATGTCTTCCCTTTTCTCTGAGACCACATCCGATTGGTGAGACCTCCAGCAAACCCCTTTTGATTTGGTGAGCCCATTATGAATCAGTAAGACCCTTGTAGGTCGGTGAGACTTTATAGCGCCCTTGTCTTTTCTCCCCAAGTTCATTCCTATCCCATCGGGCTCAAGCTCTTATGTTTCAGCGTGACCCCCACGAGTCGGTGAGAGATTACCCCAAACTCTGGATCCTTCGGCGGTTTTATTTCATGTCAGTAGGACTTCTTGGGGTCGGGGAGACCTTTTATCGAACTCCTTTATGCTTCTGGAGTCTCCCTGATCTTTGTTTTCTCCCTACTGAGCCCATTATGTCAACAAGAGTCATGGCGATGCCAAACTCCTTGGGCAAGCTCATCTCTGATGTCGGTGTAACTTTGATGTTTCGGAGAGACCCTATGGCAAACTCCCCTCTTTTGCCGAACTCTGTTGTGGCCAAGACCTTATGGCGAAGACATGATCATGGTCCTTTGGCGAGTTATATTGTCACCAAGACCTCCTTGTAGTCATACCAAAATAAATTCTTACATTGTATGCGTTTCGCTATAACCTCCCCTTGTCGGGAAGACGTCCTATAGATACCTCATGTCTCGACGAAAGCTTTACTAGCTCATCCCTTTGTCGCTGTGACATACTGATTCTCTCACTGAAGACCACCAATGGAATCCCCTCGTGCTATGTCGGTGTGACTTTTCATGGTCGCTGAGACTTCTCTCTGAAGAAAAGTCTCGCACCGAGATGTAGTACTTTAGCGGGGTCAGCGAGACATAAAGCACTCAGAGAGACTTTCTACCGAAAACATAACTCTCGCCAAAAGGATTTGTTTGCTCTTGCTAGTCGGTGAGACACGAGGCCTTCGCCAAGACTCTACCCCGAACTCAATATCTCCCGCCGATATGCCTTCTCCCTGTCCCCGGGTGGTGAGACATGAGGCTTTCGCTGAGACATCACACCAAAGATAAGATTTCTCCCCGATGTAGAAATTTTTTACCACTAGTCGGCAAGACTCGGAGATTTTTCCAAGACCAAATGCCGAAGAAGATGACTCCCATCGAAGTGTTTTCTCGTTGTGTGGTAGTCGATGAGACTTCATGAACTCACCAAGACTTCTTGGCGAAGGGAAAACCTTTCATCGATATATGAATCCCCCTGCCACCGATCGGTGAGACCCGAAGATCTCGCCAAGACCTTTCTCCGAAGGAAACCCCTCATGCCGATAGGAAACTCCATGTCGCCGGGATGATGGTTGATGTGTTTCTGATAGGCAACTGTATGTGAATCCCGATCGCCATGACATGTCCGGGGTCTTGCTGACGACAACAGAGACACATAGTTAGCAAAATGTATTATAAGTCGGGGAGACTTTGATGAGCTCATGGTGACCTGAACTATAATGTGGAACATCCGGACTTGATGGAATCTTTAGTGCAACAAGGCGAGATATGGGAAGAATATGCCCATGGTGGGATTTTTCTAAAAAAATTGTGAATATGAGCAACATGTAGAATCATCAAAAACATGTAGTTCTAACACCTCCCTTGGATTTCAAACGGACAGAGCCAAGCCACCATTCGGTGAGACATGAGGAAAGTCTTGCCGCCTCCATCTTTGAGGAATTTTATACTGAATGTAATTTGAGGCATGCCCTTGGTTGGCTTCTTGAGAGATATCCTCGGATGAATGATTCAGTCCTGCAAAACAAAATCCCCATTAGCCCTCAGGAGAACATAAAATATATATCATGATAAAATACACCATTGCTTGTGATTATTTTAGTGAATCCCTAGCAAAAAAGAAAAAAAACTCAAGCTAAGATAGGACCAGAATTAAATCAGATAGATCAAAAGTCAAAATTAGGAGGAAAACACAAGAATTCCAAAGAGGAAAGCAAGTAACTAGAAGCAAAGAAACCAAAAGAAAAAGGGGGACCATCCAAATCAGTGGGGTGGTTGCGTGTAAGGCATAAACAAGACCGACAATGTAATATGGAAGAGACATAGGGTGTCTCAACACTTTTCATCATCACCAAAAGGAGAACACAAAACAAAAAGGAAAAAATAAAAAGGACCTTTTGGGTGAACATGGAAGAGACATAGGGCATCTCTACACTTTGTGTCATCCCCAAAAGGAAAACACAAAAGAAACAGAGAAAAAGGAAATGGATGACATATAGAAGAATAGAGGTACAAATAGAGGAAGTGCACAAAGAGAGCAAGAACATCAAACGCATGTTACAGGAGAACACAATACGCACATAAAATCAAATCAAAAAAAAATGAACATGTAAAAGGAGCTAGTAATGCAATTGTAAGTCAACCATTAACAGAGTTATTGGCTTCTCAATCTTAAGTAATATAAGTGGGAAATAAATAAAGAAGTTAAGGGACAAAGAAAAATGCATTACAAGGACAAGGCTAACAACTTCTTTCCCCTACTGATTGTAGGGAAAGAATGAGCCAAGATAGGTGATGGGAGGGATCATGCAATAATGAGAATGGAGAATGCTTCAACTATGGCATGATAAAGGGATTTTTTTTTAAGGGATGATGGGAAAGTAGTCAGTATCAATGAAGTGATAATTGTTCAGTATGTCATTCAATGTCCGACATTCTTTGGTTCGATGTCCAGTAATACGATGACATTTGCAGTATGGTATGTTAGAATCTTTAGGATGGATGACCAATCTATTCATAGGTGGTAAGAGTATTATAAGGCCTTTGTTTAAAAGTAGTTGAAGTCTCATTTCACATTCAAGTGGAGGGTGAGTAGGAAACTTTTTTTTTTTAATTTTTAAGGTTGTTTTTGTTTGCTAGATTCTCCTTTTTCATGAATGGAAGGAGGAAGAGGACCTATGGGGAACCTAGCATCCTTGTCATCAAAATTAGGTAATGTTCATTCACATGGAAGGAGAATGTTCAAGTCAGGAGGAGAATCAAAGATCATTGTACCATCATCTTGAAGTCTCCAATATTCAAAAGGAGGCTTGTCAGCATGAGGAGGATCTTGATATCCTAATCCTATTATGTTTTCTTCTGTTGGTTTTTGTTCAAGAAGTGTGTGAATGTTCTGCTCATTTTTTGTGTCATAGCCTTGTTTACTTAGGATAGTAAAGCCTTTTCATATCTTTCTTCAAGGTTGATGGGAGTGTTTGTGACTTTGTGATCATAAAATGGTTGAGAATATGTTTGTTTAGAGGAACTAGGTCCACCTGATGGAGGGATCTTAGGTCCTTCTTGAGTTTTGAGATGTAGGTATCCAGAGTGATGAGGAGGTGCAACAATAGGAAGATTTTGTGGCTTCATGGATGGGTAAAAGGTTGCATTGGCTTCAAGGTTATCAAGACATTTGTTTAAGAACTTGTTCATACTATCATCATCTTCTCCAATGATGGAAACATCGCGAGGAGGAAAATCATGAGGAGTTGAAGGAGCATGAGGAAGCTCAAGGTCATTAGGATCACAGCCGAAGGCACAATTGGACATGTCTACCAAGGATTTAATGAATTCCAAAACTTATTAAAAGAAAGATCCATGATGATAATGAATGCAAGTAAACTAAGATGCAAGAAATGGAAGAAAATAGGAAGTCTGAATAGTATAGTTCAGAAAGTAACTACAGAAAATTGTAATGCAAAAAAATACCCAAGAAATGCCTGAAAATGTTGTTGAAAATGTGTAGGTGGACTGATTCACTCAGGGTGGCAAATGAGTCCAAGTATGATATTTTTTTGTGTTTTTCAGAAAAATTAAAGTGGTTTTAATGATTTTCAAATGCAAACTAAGGATGAAATGCATATTTTTAGTTTTTTAATGATATTATATGCAAAAATGAAGTCTAAATGAGTCTTTCGCTAATGCAATTTGAGAAATCCTAAGATGCAAAAAAAAACAAAACCTAAATAAATGTTGATGCAAATGAATTCTAGGATGCAAGATTCAATTGAAATAAAAAATATAAAGTTCTCAATATGCAAGTTCACCAAAATGAACCATAGATTTTGAATGAGGTGTATAGGATACTCTTGCACTCTTTGGGTTTTTCACCTAAAAGGAGAGAGATAAACCCTCACAATTAATGTGGTTCACTCAATCTAATGTGTGTGTTATTTTATTAAGGTTAAATGAGATGATCTAGATGCAACTAAGCAATATAATTGATTGATTATGAATGCAAAACCTAAGAAATGTGTAATGTTTGAAAACACAGTGTGATATGCAAAAAATTCAATAAAGAAGTAAACTAATGCAAACAGGATAAAACAAGGATAAACAGAGTGCACCTAGGTAGTGAATGATGAATTTGGAGTGATCTGAATGCTAAAATAAATTAGTGAAAATCACCAGTGGGACTCATTCGCCACTAATGGCAAATCAGTCTTGTTTCTAACAAAAACTTCTGAGAACTGGTTTTTGGCTGTCAGGAACTAGAATATGACAGAATCTACTTTTCCATCCTTAAGGTGGGACTCATTCACCACTAATGGTGAATTAGTCCTCTCCCAAAATTCTATGAAATTAGGGACCAATTCTGTAGCACCAGATCTGCACTTGTCTTCTTGTCGAGTTGACAAAGTCAAATCTGTAAAAAGCGAACTATAGGTTGTTTCCAAGCTTGAAATAGGATGTAGTTGACTTGAAACACTTTTTTGAATTCTTGACCACCTTCCAACACCTAATTTATTGAAAAACCTGCATACACAAGTCTGCAAACATACATGCAAAAGGGGGGAAATGGTTAAGGGTTAGGTTATGGGGATTTGCCTTGGTCAAATCCTACTTTGGTAATCAAACTCTTAATGAAGAAATGGAATGAAATGAGCAAGGAAAGATGAATAAATAACATGTAAATGTCCTAAACTCACCACAACCTTGTTGAATAAATCTGAAGTTATGTCAATGGTTGCTCCAAGATGTTTGATTGATGCTTGATTGAATGATGCAAAGTGCTTGAATTGATGATTGAATGCTTGAATGAATTAGTGAGTAAATTAGATGAATGGGAGTTGAAATGAGAAGAAAAACACTTATTTATGCACACTTGTGCCTTAGTAACCCAATGATACCTCATCACAGGCCAACATAAGGTAATTTGAATAAAAACCCGAAAGAAAATTTGAAATATCTTCAATTTGGAGCCAAAACAGACTCATTTGCCACCCATGGCGAATGGGTCCCACCTTGGACTTGTAAGTGGGTGTCAGGAATTAAGTCACATTTAATGTTGTTTGTCGGGTTTACATTCAAAAACACAATTAATTAAGCCTTATAAGTGCATGAAGGGGTCAAATAAAGCGTAAGAAAGGTGTAAATAGTGATAACAAGCCTAGAAAAGTGTGAAATATTGTTACAAGACCTTACAACACTTCAAAATAGGACTTGATAAGTAATGAAAAGGTTATTTTTAGGTGAATTATAATTAAAGGAGTCTAGAAAATTGTATAAATGTGTTACAACACTTCACAACACCTTCACAAGACACCATAATTTAAATTTTTAGGACTTAATGTGAATGTTTAAGTTACATTGCAACATTAAATCAAAGCAAAATAGACCAAGCATCATGAGAGAAAGACCTAAAAGACCATGAAAATGTCCAAGATCCATTTTTCTATGGTACAATATCTCTTAGAAATATTAAGAAAATTGGACAAAAAAGAGGACAACACAAAAACAACTGTCAACCATAACTAAGAGATGAAAGAGGCTACATGTATTTAGAACCATGATGTGGTTTTATTAATGTATTGAATGTGTCTTAAAATGTGACATGTATGCAAATAAATGAGTCTTTTATGAAAATACTAATGCTTTACAAACAACTCAGACTCACACCTTCCTTAATATGAGCTTCTAAAAATTACACCCAGATTGAGATCCAAGATTATGTCCAAACAAAGATCAAATTGCATTGACCTCTAGATTAGGCTAGATGCGATATTTTTGGAAGGGTTTTATTTGCATGGCTCTAATACCATGTTATGATTTCCAAGACCATAAAGTAAAAACCAAAAACTTCCACAAAATCACTTGCACACAATGAGCCTAATTTACATTATCAAAGAGATTGATAAAAGAATTCATTAAAATGTACATTTTAACCTTGCTTATATAGAAAAGGTGGTGAAGGTAGTCAAGTCAAACATAATGAATGACTAACCCTTCAATGATGGAATAGTTGTTAACTCACATTACAAGTGTTCTATGAGTGGCAAGTGACCATGCAAGAGATTTCTCATAAAGTGAGAACACTTGTCTCAACCACATGAGGTGAGACAAAAATCTAGACTAGCCTAAGTAAACATAAGAAATTGTGAATAGGTCAAACTAGAAAGTGATGATAACTTAACTAGTTATCTAATGACACTATTTACAATAACAATAATACTTCACTTAATAGGACAAATTACAAATTTGAAAACATGGATCTACTTGTGTTGAACTCATCTGAAAGGAAAGTGGTGCAAAAGAAAAAGAAGGAAATTTCCAAAAGGGATGTTTGGGGGCACAAGATGATTTTTCAATCACAATCAAAAATCTATTTTCATGGACCAAATCTAAATTATAATGCACTTGATTAAAGGTTTGATGCACTATTATGAAAGCTACAATTCTCTATTAGCTCTTCCCATTTAAAATTTTGAATATATGGGAGTTGCACCTTGACAGTGCTTACCAATCAATATATATAATATTATATTAATAATTGTAAGGAAGCTAAGGTAGCTAAGGTAGCGGAACAACTTCCTACACTAATCTTGAGAAAAGAATAATGTAAAACTTTGTAGATCTTTAACAGTTACAGAAACTTGAACAAAAATAAACATAAATATTACACATACCACAACACAATGATTTATGTGGGGAAAACCCTTTCGAGAGAAAAACCCCACTCCAAAAGCCGCCCAATATATTATTCATAAATCACAAAGATTACAATATATTTGCATAGCAAGCTTCTCATAGGAGTATCACTACTAGAGATCCAGAGAAAATATGACTACTATCAGACTCTCAAAATACATCACCATCTACAATCATAGTACAATGCCCTCATAAAATAGGCTTACTTTCTAGGGCAATACATGCCAAAAAAGTTCCACCATTAGATCTAAAACCTAATAATTAATGATCTAGATTTATAATTTATCATTTATTTAATATGTGAAATCATTTTAGGAGTTTCCTAAAAAAGTTAACAAAATATTATTTACACGCATCTCACTCCTCCCCTTGCTACAACTATATATTACACCTATCAATGTAACTAGGAAATATATATATATATATATATTCATATATATATCCTATCAACAATAACCTTTATATAATTGCAAGGTTGAGACATAATTTCCCAACAAATATGACACTTGTTGAACACCTTGCAAGAGCAATGAGAGGGAGTAAACAATGTCTCTTAATTGCTAGGGGCCGAAAGGCCCGTAATCTCTAAACACCATCTAAACTTCTCTATGCTCATAGGCTTAGTAAAAGAATCGCCAACATTCATCAAAGTCTCTACCTTAACTAGCTTCACCTTGCCATCTTCGACCATATCTCGAACAAAATGATATTGTACATCAATGTGCTCGATTTTGGCATGAACGTTAGGGTCTTGGCTAGACATATCGCACTCTAAGTGTCACACTAAATTTTCATTTCACCTTGTTTTATTCCAATATATGACATAATCTTTTAAGCCAAAGGGCTTCTTTACAAGCATGAGTAGTTGCCATATACTCTTCTTTAGTAGTGGACAAAGCAACTATAGCCTATCACTTATTCATCCAACTAATTGCACCACCAAATAAATTAAACACATAAGCACTAGTGGATCATCTACTATCAATATCACCTACCCATTTTGAATCCACATAACCATGAATATCAAGGGAAATCTTGTCTCAGTCACATTACTATGATAACATAAGGAATACTCTGAGGTACTGCACAAATATTTGAAGACTCTTTAACTACATCCCAATGAACTCTGCAACATGATGACATATATTTGGAAAGAACTCTCACTTCTTGGATGATGTATGGTCTAGTACAAACCATAGCATACATCAAACTTCCAATTGCACTCTAGTAAGGCACTCTACTCATGTCTTTTATCTTTGATGGAGATGTTGGACAATCTGAAATAGATAACTTTGTTCCAATAGAAAGGGGAACACACAGTGGTCTACAATACTTCATGTTAAATCTCTGTAAAATTGAATTGACATACTTACTTTGGCCAAGCCATAGATTTTTGTTCACCCTATCACTTTTAATTTCCATCCCAAGAATGTGTCTAGTTGCACCAAGATCTTTCATTTCAAATTTAGTAGCAATTTGAGATTTTAGTTCTAAAATCATACCTTTCCCTTTATCAATAAATAATATATCATCAACATATAATGCAATAAATAGAAATGATCACGACTAGTTTTATATAATAAAAGACAATGATCCGATGACTGACTCAAATCCAAAATCAACATATATGTATCAAATTTTGGTACCACATCCTAGGACTCTTTTGGCCATACAAATATTTCTTTTCCAATTTCCAAACAAATTTATTTCTTTTACCTTTCACCGCTGTGAGGCTTTCAGTTTTCGTGGCCATAAGTAAATATCCTCCTGTCACCATGAAGGAAAGCAGCTTTCACATCCATTTGCTCAACTCTAAATCATAAGGAACAACAATAGCAAAGCAAAAATCTAATGGATGTCATTTTTGCAATAGGAGAGAATAGGCTCACCTACAAACAACACCTCAACTTGAGAGTAACCTTTCACAACCAACCTTACTTTGTACTTCTCAATACTTCCATTTGAACCAATATTTTTCTTGAACACCCATTTGCAACAAATAGGTTTTCGTCCTTCAATCAATGGTACAAGATCCTATGTATCATTATTTTTTGAATATTCCATTTCTTCATCCATAGAAATCTTCTAGGATTCTACATCATTCATACCTAATTCCTCCTCTATAGATCTAGGTTCATCCATGTTAGTAGTCAAAGAAAAAATACATCTCCAATCATCAAGTGAATACCTTCGTGTGGTTGTCTATTCCTTGTAGACCTACTTAACAAGTGTTGCTGAGTTGGAGGTTCTTCCTCCTTTTCTAAAGATTCAGAGCTAGAAGATCTCTCCTCAACTTCTTGTCTATCCATGGGCCTTGATTCAACTTTCTCAGGTGTAGAAGGAAATTGAATCACATCTTCCTTTTTTTTTTTTGGCTGCAATATAATAGAAGAAGGCTTATTTTCTAAACATAACATTTCTACTATACATTACCTTTTTGTGAAGAGATCCCAAAGCTTGTATCCTTTCACACCATAACTATATCTGATGAAGATACATTTCATAGCCTTGTTCTCCAACTTTGTTCACTTCTTTGGCATATGTGCATATGCCTCATTACCAAAAACTATAATATGTCTTGATGAAGGCTTACAACTCAACCATCCCTCTATAGGCGTCTTATCAACAAGATTTGATGTAGGAGACCTATTAATTAGGTAACAGGCAATGGAAATAGCTTCAACCCAAAACCTTTGTTCTAGGACAACACCACTCAGCATACTCCTAGCCTTCCACGTCAATTCCCTATTCATTCTTTCTGCAACACCATTTTGTTGTGGAGAATACAGAGTTGTCTTCTTTCTATGAATACCACAATCTTTACAAAATCTATAAAATTCATTAGAGAAAAATTCACCGCCATTATTAGTCCTCAAACATTTTATTTTCTTTCTAGTCTACAACTCAACCATTTCTTTAAATTTCTTAAATCAATTGAAAACTTTAAATTTACTCTTTAGAAAGTATACCCATGTCCTACTATAATCATAAATAAATGAAACATTATATGTGGATTTACCAATTGAAGGAACATCTACAGGACCAAACACATCAAAATGAATAAGATCTAATACACTACAAAATTTATGAGAACTCGAGTAAAACTGAATGCAGTTTTGTTTTCCATAAATGCAATGCTCACAAAAATCAAATTCAAGATTTTAATTAGACAAACCTTCAACAAGGTTTTTATTTTTCAAGGTCCTTAGACCCTTTTCTCCAATGTGGCCATGGCTTTGGTGCCATAACATAGTTCTCTTTGCAGGTAACTTTGATTCAAAAGAAATAGCACCCTTGGGTACCCAAAAGCCATGATCATCTATGGAAGGTGAAACCCTCACTTCTTCCATGGACTTTAAATTTTCACAGAAGTACTATTGCACACAACAATGCATGCATCAAGATTATACAATGTGTCATATCTAACACCTCTAGAGCAATCACCATCGCACCTTCAACCATCTTACATCCTGCATCAAAAAATACCACTTGCACACCCACATCTATTATTTTGCTTACAGATAATAGATTTCATGTTAATCCAAGGATATGCAACACACCATTAATCCTTTTTATTCTACCATCAGGAAACCTAATTTTAACTTTGCCACGGCCAATAATGTCTATATGAGAATCATCACCCAAATACACCTTACCTCCATCGAATTCTTCATATTTAGAAAACCAATCTCTATTAAAGGTCATATGGAAAGATGCACCTAAGTCAATTAACCATGCACCATTACCTACACAAGTTTCCAAAGCTGCAATGAATGTCTCACCATCTTCCTCTCAGACTCAAAATCAAAATCAAATTTCTTTTTCTTCTTCTTTTCTTCTTTGTAGTCCTTATGAACATGTCCATGCTTACC
>VDFB02073381.1:0-43449 GCA_007258455.2 Sequoia sempervirens
TTAGTTCTCCAAGGAAACATCACTTTCAGATGAAGATTCAATGTCTCCATACAACTATTAGATGATGATCCAAGTAGTAAAAGGGCACATAATATGTTATATGTAATGTAGAGTATCCTCAGAAATAGTAAGACATAATAGTCCATAGACCATGTCATTATTATTAAACCATGCATTCTTTTCATCATAGTCACTTGGCTTCTAGGAATGATTCCAAGGAGATAGGGTAGTAGATCCCACTCAAGGAAGTGATTCTTTATCCCTTGTTTCCAACACAAATAGTTCTCTAAAGTTATCCTAACAACAAAATGATGAAAACAATGTTTAAGAGACATGATTAACCCTCCTGTAAATGGAACTTTATCTCAGTTCATGATTACAACATGTATAAGCCCCCCAAATATTATAAGGTTGGCACTTATAATTTAGTGCATTAAACATAAAAAGCATAAAAATAAACTTCTCCTTCACATGTAGTGACATGCAAGCACATGCAAGAAACATGCAAGTACATGCAACTTACATGCAGGTACATGCAACTTAAAAAGAAGATGTTGATTTGTTGACATGAGAGGATGCTCTAACTTTCTCATCTTCTCTGAACATGATAGTGAATCCATATTTGATCCGGGAGGTTGTAAAACATACATGCACCACACATGCAACTAAAAAAATAGATGTTAAACCCTCAAAATCTGGTATTTTTTTCACAATTTTCTAATTCTCTAGATCATCCAAGGATGCAAGAGAAGAGCATACTATTTTTCTACCAAAAAATAACAAATTTGCACTCAATATTTCTAAAATAAATCCTATCAATAATGAAGGCTATGATACCATGTGAGAATTCAAGAATACTAGTCGAGTTGCAAATTACACAACTACACAAATTGAGATGAAGGATAAACTGTGAATAATTGCCTTGATTAATAGCATAGGAATGAGTAAAATATATATAACAAGAGATGAGCCATCTAGAATGGAAACTACCAACTAGAAAATAGGCATGCAGCTCCATGTAAGATTGCACGACTAAGCAATCATTATCCTAACAACCTAACAAATAGTAAACTTATCTAGAGGAATATTCTAGGTAGAATATTCTACACTAACAGATTTACATATGAAAATGTAATAAAGTGAGAATTCAAAACTATAATGCATCTAGTTAAATCATTGGTAAGTCGTGTCAGCTATGATTTGTTGTTGTGAGGAAATTAACAAATTGGTTTTCCATCTATAAGTGCAAATTGCAAAGGAGAAACTCAATACCTATAATTTGATCATTTATATGTGTTGGTTAAATATGTAATAAAGGTAAACAAAAGGTGTCTAAAACTGCAAGGTATCACTTTTTTTTTTTGCTATCTCAATCTGTTATTGCATTTTTTATTTAATGATATCAAAGGGTGTTCAAGATTTTAGTACATTCGTATGGTAGTTAGAACTAGTTATTGAAGTATCTTCTTTTATTCATTCTTTCCAAAAGTTTGAAGGTGTGAGAATGAAACAGAAGGGTGTTGGTGATAAAATGTAGTCTTTTTTTACCAAATATTAGAATAGTATGACGCATCTTTGTAATAGAAGACATAATTTTATTATTGCTTATTGTGGTTCGAAAAGTTGGTATTTGAAATAAAGAGAACAATTAAAGGAATGATTCCATACAAGAAAAAGAGAATGGTTATCTCAAATATATTAAAGTTTTGTATTATAATGGATACATTATTGGTTGGACCCGACATCCCTATGTATGCACACTTTTATGCAATTACTAACGATGCATTTAGAATCATTAATGACTAAGATCTATAGGGGTCATATTGAAGGTTGGATGAATTAGAGGCAAGAGGAAATTTATCATCTTGAGGTAGCTTCCTCCTCAACGATGATGTCTTGAATGAGAAGCATTTGTTTCATCTATAGTCCCTTTAGGAGCAAGAGGGGGATGCAGTGATTTGTTGGTTTGTGGATAGTTGAATTCACAAACTTGGTGAGTTATTGTTGTTCTATGGATAGTTGAAACCTCAAACTTGGTGAGTTGTTGTTGGTTTGTGGATAGTTGAATCCACAAACTTGTTGAGTTGTCATTGGTCTATGAATAGTTAAATCCATAAACTGGCTATGAATAGTTGAGTGTTGGTTGGTGATTTTCTTGTGAATAATAAAGTGTGTCTCGATTCACAGATAAACATTGGATAATCAAAAAAATCACATACATGTGGAGTTTGGGTTGATGTTGATGCAAAGTTGGATAATAAAGACATTTTCCTATACAAAGAAGTTTGGGTTGATGTTGATGAAATGTTGGATAATTAGGACATTTTCCTAGACAAATAAGTTTAGGTTGATGTTGATGCTGATGAGCATGAACTAGTCACCTTGTGTATTTGGGACATATGCTCGAGATAGTCACTATGTGTAATATTGTGATTATTGTATGATATGACCCACATGTAATTGAGTGTGTTTATACACTAATGCTTGGTATGGTTTGGATTGGGGCGTACATGCTTGATGGAAAATTATAATTATTCTATAATAATTGGACTAAGTGATAGCTTACACTTAACGAATAGTCATGGTCTAAAGGTGAGATCAAAGATCTCACATAAGAGGAGAGAATGAACCCCTAACATTGGTGGGTGAACTATGAAGCCTCTAATTTCCCATGAGTAGATACATAGGTAGGGTCATTGCAAATGGGCCCTCAAGGCTTAAGTTTAGGTATAGGAATGACCTTAACCTTGGGAGCTTACTAGTCATATGTGTAGGCATATAAGTGACAATATTGAGTTTATGCCACCATGGTGAATGAAGAAATTTTTAAGCTAGCACTTCTAAGCTACATGGAAGATGCTCACAATTATCACAAAATCTTCACCTCCCCTACTTTTAAACTTTTTGTCTGCCCTCATGAGTTATGTATATATATCTTTAGGGATTGAAACTTTTGTATCAAGTTGAAGAAAAAAATTATGTATTCGTTGCAAATTAATACAAAGAGAAATTTGAACCTGCTTTTCCTATGAATGCAACCAAGTTGATAAACCACATAAATTTTGTTGTCTTTGTGTGTTTTGGTATTTTTATCTCTATTCAATTTATTGCAGGTTTATATTACTTTGTTCATCCATGTTTATTTTTAACAGTATCCATGTCCACATCCTCTTACTTTCTCACTTAATTTTGTAACCCATTCCACTATGAATTGGCCTCAGTTAGATAAATAAAGTATATAAAAGGAAACCTCTTGGAAGCTAATCTTTCATGTCTTCAATGTTGTTAGTTTACCTTCAAAATAGTTCAATTAGCTTTGTACTGCAATTCAGGTCACATAAAGTAGGAATGAAACTAAGGACAAAATCTATTGTTTTGTCCTCTATAATTTTTAGTTTAATCATCATAATAGCTTAGAAATGTGATTACATTTTGTTTGTCAGAGGATGAAATTTTTTAGTCGGAGGACAAAATTTTTGTTTCTGGAGACTCCTATGAAGATATAGGGAACAATGATTTTATTCTTATGATAATATTTGCTAATTTTCCTCAATATGGAAGAGATTTCAAAGATCACATTGCAATAGGAAGGTTCTCCAATGGAAATCTCATTTCTAACTACTTTGGTAACCTATATATTCCATTCCTACATGTTTTTCTTATAACTTGCCAATAAATTTGAAAGCTCTAGCTATTCTATGTTTGTTGCATTAGAGAACTTGTGGTCACCCTTAGCTCATAAATGTGAATTGTATATTGCCTTGAGAACAAAAATAAATTGGTAGATTGCAAGATTTTAAAACTTTAACTTATCATGTTAGAATTGATGTGATTAATGTTATGTCATTGGGATGTCTACCAGTAGAGAAAACACTTACAAGCCTTTGGAACAAGGGAGAAAGTGATGAAGAGATAAACTAGGTTGCGTCTAGATTCAATTCAGGATTAAATGCCTTGATTGATGGACTCAAACATGTTTTTTCTAAGCTTCAAATTGCTTCTCTTGATTCTAACAATCTAATTTTCAAGTTCATTGCAAATCCTAAAAAATATGGTGTTTTACATTCTTATGATTAATAGAAGTTTTACAATATTACCATATAGCTAGAATAATGTCTAATCTTGCAATTATTTTTTTACATGCTAGACTTGGAAGTGATTTCAAAGGGTTTCTATTGGATGGGTACCTTAGAAGTTGCAACAAATTTAGTCCCTTTACATGTCCTGATGTTTCCAAATATCTCTTCTTTGATTCTATCTACCTTACTCAGAAGGCATATTGATCAAATAATATCTAACATGTATTTTTAACCAGAGATGTTCCTCAAATTCCTTAAACTTGTTAATAGATTTATTTACAATTGAATATAATATGCTACAAAATTTATCTTTGCAAATTAATTATTCTCTTTTTTTACGAGGAGAACCATGAACATGAAATCTCTATCTTCCTTAAAAAGACAAAAAAATATTACTATTTATCAACTAGAATCCAAAAAATATTTTTAATCATTTTATTTTATTTGAAATCAAAAACAAAATTATAGTTCATTTCTCAAAAGGTCATTGGTTTCTTATTCAAGTTGAATGTCATGTCTCTTTTCTAATACAATATTTTAACTAAGTCTAGAATAACAAGTATTGATTGGAGAATGAAGTGGGAAATCCAATTATTCAAATTTAAATAAATTAATTCATTTCAAGAGATAAAATTATTAATATTTGTAAATATGATTTTTGGTTCAAGTTGGGCGTGGGTTTCTAGGGGAGCTTGTTAATGGTCAAATTTGATGATTCTTCTCTTGATAGTGTGAGTTACAAACTTTATGGAGACCTATTCTTATCAGCAAGAGTTACAACTTTTCAAATTCATGTTTCCCTCCCTTGGATGTGGGATTTGTGTGTCTAAATTGGTGTTGGTGGTGGTTTGATATATTATTGCTTGTTTATCAAGTTGAGGATTCATTCTATGCATTGTTTTCTCTCATAGGTTGTGACGATTCTTCAGAGGCTGGTAAACCGATGAATGATGAATTTCTGAGGCTAATAAACCAAGGGAATTTAGGATCAAAGATAGTGTTTTTGAGGGTCTCCAAGAGCAGTTTCATTCAGAGATTTCCATTGTGTTGAAAGCTTTCCATTTATGTTTTAATTTTACTTTCATTGTAGACGTTTGGTGTAGTTTGGAGTACATAGTGTAGATTTTTGAGTTTCATATTCTATTTTTGTTGTGAGAAACATATTTTGATGTCATTTCAATAATCATACATGTACTTTTCTATCCATAACTTTGTATGAAGTTTGGGGTGATTTTGTGTGGAGTTTACTCTAGTTTTGGTGTGAGTTTTGGGCTTCAAGTTCGAAGATTTGATGATGTATTTTTCTGCAGTTTTTCACTATTGTTTTCTAATGTATATGATAGATAAATTGGTGTAATTCCATGATAATATCTGAAATATATCACTCCATTTCAATTGCTCAATATATGATTTCAATTTTCACCTGTGTAGTTCAACAACTCAAAATGACCCTGGGTGACTATGAGGTTTGTGATGATTTTTATGTGGTGGGAATAGGATAGATTGATGTTGTTTTGGGTGTTCAATGTATACATTCTATTAGAGGATACTACACAAATCATCAAACCATGGAGTTCAAGTTTCATGCCAATGGAAAAGAAATTGTGTTAAGAGGCCTATCAAATGGAGCTCCTAGAGTAGTTTCAACTAAGAGAATGGAGAGGACTTTTCAAAGGAGGCAAGTAGCTTGGGAAGAAAAAATTTTGATCCACACCACAAGCTCTTCCAAGAAACAAGGTACACATAATTTTGAAATTCAATCGATTCTTGATAAGCCTAATCTAGTTTTCAATTATTTGCCTATTAGGTTGCCACCTGATAGGGGATTTGAGAATGTTATAGAGTTAGAACAAGGTGCCATATCTATAACTATTACTCCTTACTATCATCCAAGAGGTTACAAGGAAGAGATAGAGAAAACCATTGAAGAGCTTCTTGACATGGGGTTCATCAGGCCTAGCTCTAGTCCATTTGCACCTTCTATAGTTTTGGTGAAAAAGAAGGATGGCACAATGAGATATTGCATAGATTAGAGAGCCTTAAACAAGAAAACCATTAAGAATAAATACCCCATTTTGAGGATAGATGAGCTTATTGATGAATTCCATGGAGCAATATATTTTTCAATTTAGATTGATTTAAGGTCAGGTTACCATCAAATAACATGCTTTGGTTGGGTAGACTCTAGTAAATGATTTCCACATCTAACACTTGCAATCTCACCCCAGTAACGAGGATAAAGAGAAAAATGTTGATGATGGATGGGGTCCTCCTCCTGACGTCACTCTAGACCCCGTTGATGTATGGGGGAAACAGATGGATGACAGAGACCCTCCTAGCTTTGTTGGCACTGCTCTAGCTGCTTTATGGTCATTTTATTTTATATGTTTGTGATGTTTATGGATTTTTGGGCTAGGTCCAAGTGACTCTGGTTTTTGGTTTTTTGGGCTCTGTCCATGTCACTCTCGGGGTGTGCCTTCTTACCACCCACCCTTTTTTGTGAATATGTAACTTTATCTTTATTAATAATATAGATAGCTTCCTATTCATCAAAAAAAAATAACATGCTAGAAAGTGTTTGATACGAAAAATTGCTATGATTAATTGAATTACTTTCAAGCTTAAGTAGATCATCAAATAACTGGACAAGTCCCTTTGTGAAAATAGTATAAAAGTTAAATTGGTGATTTTCCAATTCAAGCTCTATCTTACTCAACCCAACATCCCCTTTGGTATCCATCACAAGACTAGATTTAGGAGTCATATTTTTCATCTTATCCCTGAGGCCATTAATTTCCATATCACTACTCTTGATAACCCTATTTATATTTCCTTTATCTTTATCATCTCCTACTTGAGACATCAACCTAGAGAATCTTGATTCTCATATCCTTTCATTACCTCCTCTTCCAAGATAACAACCCTTTCCTTCTAATTAGAGATACCCTTCATCAACTTATTCACTTGGGGTATAGACTCCCAATTTTAGAATATCCTCATGTACTCCAAAACAAAAACCTGGGTGTTCCCCCTTTACTTCTTATCCATGATCTACATCTTGATATTTCGCCTATTAATATCCACATAAAACCACTTTTTGAGGTTGTTTTGTGCCTCAAAGTTCTAATGGTGGGTCACTTTTGGCTCACCATACTCAAGTCATCAAATGAATCTTATAGGGAAGTAGGGTTAGATCAAGGAAGTATAAAACCCTCAGGGATCAAGGGTAGGGGTTTTGGATTCCAAGGAAGGTTTCCCCTATGGTAGCTTAAGGGATAGAAAATTCTTGACCTTTCCCCTTGTCTTGGGCTCAAGGGATCTCAATATTCTTCTAAAATTCATGGATCCTTTCTACACTCTTCTCAGTAGGATCCTTCTTCCTAGGCAACTAATTCTTCCTAGGGGACTCCACCCTTTTGCTTTCTTTCTCCCTACTTCCACCAAAACCACTAGACCTAGTTTCAATCAAAAAGTCACTCTCTTTAGATTCCTATGACTCATAATCTAACCCAATATTAGTACCAATCCCTTCCTAGTTTTTTCCCTCCTGATCCTCTGAGTCCTTAGAACTAGTTTCCAAAACTTCCACCATTTCTTGACCTTGGTGCTACCCTTTTTGTTGATAGTATGAGAGACACTCAAATTCAATTTCTTCACATGGTTAATAATTAACATGATTAACCCCTGGTATAGGGGCACCATACTAGGTGCTTTCTTACAATCTTTAATGGATGTCTCCAAGGAAAAAAATAGATAAAAAGGAAAATATAAAAATTTATCCTACCTAAAATGATTCAATAAAAGGAAATGATAATGGAAAATAGACTTAAAACACCCTTTCAAAGTCATGCACCTCAAATTCTATAGAGGGAAAACTCATCCCATGGAGGTTTTATAAAATGTCTACTATAACCAAAGTGAGCCTTCCAAAGTCATATACCTCATTCTATAAAGGGAACAATGTTATGCCCTTAATATTAGTGTACATAGGGTTATGAATAGTTTTCTTGTGGCTATCTTAACTCTTAATCAAGTCATATTATCATTATTATATTGTTATTTATTTATTTAGGTTGACCTAGGGCTTATATAGAGCTATCTAAGTCAGCATAGGTGATATCCTAGGAATAAATAAGGTATATATAGGTGGTAGTGAGTTTTATTTCATCATCATATTGTGAATTGTGTTCTCATTGGAGATATTTGGAGGTTTCTCCCCTTGAAGTAACTTTTCATTCTTAGTTATTATCAAGCATTTGTAGCATATTTCCTATCATATTCTTTTATTGTGTAAGTTATTCCAAAACAAGTTGTATCAAAGCATGATCTTGGCACCGTAGAGGCAAGGTGTTTTCTTAATATTGGAGGTCATTTTGGGAAGCATATATCTCTTAGATTTTGGTGAATTGTTTTCTTATTTTTAAATTTTTTTGAAGAACATATTGAAGAAGCTATAGTCTATATTTCAGAGGGATTGGGGCAGAATTGATTGATTTATTGCAAAATTATGGTTTCTTCCCAATTTATTGGAAAGTGCATATCTCCCAAATCCTATAGAATTGGTTCTTAATTTTTAGTAGGCTTTTGAATGTTGGAACATGTTTGTCGTTATGACAAAAGATCGAATTGTTAACACCTAATACAAATTCCAGAGATAAACTATTCCACGAGAGGCGGGTTAGTCCATGTCCTAATCTAAAGGGAGATGTTGGCGATTAGTCCAACAATCCCCCCTTAGCATCACCCGAGGGGATTCAAACTTGTGACCATGGCTCTGATACCATTGGTCATATTTTGGTGAAATGAAAAATGTGTTCCAACATTTGAATACATAATAGAGGAACCTACAGTCCCAATTTCAAAAAAATTGAAGCAGAAATAAATGATTTATTACAAAATTAGGGTTTCGAAAAAATCACTCTCAAGGCTACAAAACACCTATTTTTGGGAGATTTTTCTAGGAAAGTGTGACCTATGCTCTGGTAAGTTATAGTAAAACTTTCAAATTATTTTGAATTTTTGTGTGTGGTTTATTGCAAAATTATTTTCTACCATCATGATGAGGCATGTAACAAGAGGCAAAAAGAATGCTACCACACCAAAGAAATCTTCAGATAAGGATGAGGTAGAAATTGAGGATATTAACCCTAATGATAAAATTAGCAAGGTCAAGAGTGAAATTTCATTAATTAGGAATGACATAAATGAATTTTCTAAGAAGTTGGATACAATTATTCAGGGGATGAAGTATAAGGGCAAAGATTCACCTAATAAGGTGAAAGATAATGTTTTTTTGGACATGAATTCCTTGGGATTGACTCAAATTTCAAGAAGGATCATTCCTTTAATAATCCTATGCTTAAGCAGTTTATACCCAAGTTGGATATGAGAAAGTTTGAAGGCAAGGATCCAACCAATTGGCTTTGACTTGAATGGAGTAGTTCTTTGATCTTCATCATGTTTCTAGTCAACAAAAGGTGGATATGGTATCATTATACTTGGAACCAGATCAATTTATTTGGTATCATTGGTTATGTGATGACAAGAAAAAGAAGTGTTGTGTGGTCACATGGTCAATTTTTCAAGAGGAACTTGTTACCCAAATTGTTATGGAGATAACTTTATGGATAGCTACTTCTGCCAACTCACTAAATTAAAGCAAACAAGTATGGTCAAGGACTATATTTAACAATTTTAAACCCTTTGATTAAGAGTGAAGAATGTGACAAAAAAGAAGAAGGAACTATTTCTGGGCGGCTTAAAGGATCACATAAAATATGAGGTACGATTGTTCCAATCATAATCTTTGCCGCAAGAAATAGTAGTGGCAAGACAAGTTGAGGAGAAGTTTTTGACCAATAGACGACAAGAGACTGTAAATGTAAGCGAAAGAAGATGTACACATTCATTAGCTCAACCTACTAGATTGACTCCACAACAAATTGAAGAGAAGAGAGCAAAAGGACTGTGTTTCAATTGTGATAGAAAATATGACTGAGGACATTGTAATAACCCCATTCCATTGGACGATTATATGAAAATTTAAATTAAAGATTTAAACTTATCTAAATATCGATGGCCAACTCTCCTTACATGGGGATTCATAATATTCACGCTATTCTTTGAAGGCGTCAGTTTGAGGATTAAGTTGGCACGATTTGTATTGCATATTGCTATATATCTGTCCATCGCCGGTTCACAATTAGGGGACGGCTGCTGTTGTTCGAACATAGTCTAAAACCATCGATAGATGATGGATAACTGATATTGGTTGAAATGACTAGGAAGGCCGATGATATTAACCACCTAGATGATAGTACCCTATTGCCCAGGTTGCTCCCTTGTTAAACTGATGGCTTCTTTTTTTCTTTGTTTTCCTTGGTAAGAGGGCTTTAGTCCCAATTTATACTTACGTAAAATTCTCCAAATATCATTAAAAAATTATGTATCAGAAGATGACTTTAATCTCTTCAAAAAAAGTGTCAAAATCGGTTAAGGGAGCAATCAACAGACCTAGAGAAACCGCTTGCTGAGTAAACTATACCTGATGTTAGCAGTAGATATGCCCAAATATTCTCTCTGTTGTCCCAGAATTCCTTCACTGATCTGAAAGTATAATAAATGATTGGAATGATGTCATAAGTTAGGTCAACTGTGGATAACAAAGGAGATTAATTGCTGATGCAGAGCACTAATCAGTCCAGTCAGCAACTAATGCTTATTTATTGCAATAATAAGTGAAGAAAAGATTGAAAAAAAAGGAGGTTTATGCATTAAAATCAAAAGTGGGTTCAACGATGTCACAAATGAGGTTGAGTTTCTATACAACTCTTTTCTTGCTAGTATCCTCTCCACTGGTTTGAACAGGAAGTTGATAATAATAGTCTAAGACTCAATGAATGGTGTAGATTTATTAGGACAATCAAACGACAATTTCCTATCATGCATCTGTAGCTTCTATATTATTCTTCCATGATTGTCATGTACCACCTTTATTCACATTCTAACACAATATACATAAATTTTAATTACCTGTATTAGAAGGCTTAGTAAAACAATTCTGTATTTTTTAAACTCCTTTTTCAACAATGCACTCCTTGATTGAGATCCTTTTAGAAATATATTTATTGGCCTAAGTCAACGGAAAACATCAATGATCACATTGATATTATATCAGTTGAGTGAGTGTTCAGATTGATAAATATTATGGAAAGATATAAATAGAGTTTTAGACCATTTCTCTTTAATATTATCTATACAACACATATATTTAATATGTTGTATATGATAGGGGTGGATGGATACAGATCAACACTAATAAGCAAATATAAACTCAGCAATTCATGAATAAACACACACAAATAAAACACGAATTGCTGCTCCAAATATTTGTATTGAATTGCTTGCCAAAAATGGTTTACATCTGCCTCTTATATAGAGGACTTTAGATACATTTAGAATAATCTAGAATATAGGCTGACATATTATTTTACCTTGGCCGACATAAAATAAGTTTCTAGAATTTACCTAACCCTAAACTTCTAGAATTTATCCAACCCTAACCGACATAAAAATAACTTCTAGAACTTTACCAAATTTTACTTTATTCCTAATCTCTAGTCCAGCTGGAACCTCTAGAAACTTCTAATTTAATTAATATTTTTACATCTCATTTGAGGGAGAAATTACATTTCCCAACACTCCCCCCTAATTTCGACCTCAAATGCTGCTGCATAAATTTCCTTGCTCTCGACTGGTGACTTTGCAAATCCTTTTCGTTGCTTGATATCTTCATGCCTGATGATGCCTTTGTCTTTGTCCAAGTCTTCAAACTTCAAACCATCTCTATGATCTGCAGATCTCTTTCCTCAACTCTTTTCAACTCTCATCCCACTGCTGCGGCAGTCCTTCAAACCTTGATTATCAAATATTTCAAAAACTTCAAATTGGAAGTCTTCTCTGCAAACTTGCTATTTGTAACTTTCCATCAAACCTCTCTTGATTTCTTTCATCTTCAACATATGAACATTTCCACTTGAACAACCCTTTTGAACATACCTGTCATCTTTTGCCAACTTGATCCGTAATACCATCCACAATCCATTTTCATACAACCTGCCATAGAATTTATTTTCATACAACCTGCCAGAGAATCTTTCTTGCACTCCTGTTCCAACATGTCTTTTCAGAATGACTCTTCAAACCACAAATACTGCAAGGATGTAAATCCCAACATCTATCCTTCGTATGTCCTTTCCTGTTACAATGACAACATTGCACACATTCCATTTCTTTAACAAATTTGGTTACACCTGTATTATTTCCTTTACCTGTCACATATCCAAGTCCTTCATGCTTTGGCCTCATTATTGGCTTAATTGGCTCTCTCATCCTTGATCATGCCTTCCTAAACCTTTACCTTTGTATCCCATTCTTTCCATGATCTTTAAACCAACATTCATTTCATTGCCATTGCATCTAACAATATTATCATTTTGACAGTTTTTATCACAAATTTCTTGAGCAAAAACACATTTATCAATGCACGAACTTCAAATCCTCTATACCACAAGAAACATCACATATGAATTTCTTTTCCTTCAAACATTCATTTTCTTCATTCAATCTTGATATTTCATTTTTGTATAAACTATTCTCTGCTTCTAATTTCTTCACCTTTTCTTCTAAATCATCAACCAACTTTATTCTTTGTTCCAATTCCTCATTCCTTATATTAATCTCATGAAACAGTTTTAGTTTTTCTTCAAGCTCTTTATTCTTCTCTCTAAGTTTGCACAATTCCTTCACCTGCAAATTATTTATTTGTTCCACAAACTTTAACCTATCCTCTAGCTCTTCAATTGCCTCTGTATAATCACTAATTTCATTTAAAAGATTACATTTTTTTGCTCCCATCTCTTTCCTTAATTTTTCCAATTCTTTTTCTAAAAAATCATTTTCACATTTTAAACTTGTATTTTCTTTCTTCACCTTTATTAATTCTTCTTCTAAATCTTTTGTTTTCTCTTTCTTTACTCTATCAACTTTTCCCATTGAATCAAACAAATTTAATCTTACCTTACTTTTATTTTGATTCTAATTTCTTCCTGATAACCTCAATGCTAACACTCCACCAAAATATTCTTGCTTCTTCCTTCCTGCAGCTGTATGGCCAATTTATATTTCACAGAATGATAACGTTTCAAGCACAAATCTTATCAGAGACAACCAATTTTATTTATCTCAGAAAAATATTTGTCTTCCGTCCAAACAACACCACCAGCAATTACTCAGACACAACCATTTTTTATTTAGCCAGAAAATCATAAAATCATAACAGCATTAATAAAAAAACAGCAATCTACCTTTTTTTTTTCTCTTTTCACATCTGCGATTTGCCTTTTGATTTTTGCAGACTCTTTATGCATCCCTTCACTTATGAAGCAGCAATTCTGGATTTCATCGAATCTTCTTCTTTTTGAAAAACTGCAATTCTTTCTTTACTTGACAGCAACTCCAACAATCTCAGACAAAAAATAATCTGCAACAGGCTTACAACTCCAACAATTCTTCAAAAATTATTTAACAGCAAACTCTCTCACAACCGTCTGCTCTACAGGGTCTTCTACCATAGGCTCTGATACCACTTTGATAGGGGTGGATGGACACAGATCAACACTAATAGGAAAATATAAATTCAGCAATTCATGAATAATCATACACACAAATAAAACACGAGTTGCTACTCCAAATACTTGTATTGAATTGCTTGCCCAAAAATGGTTTACATCTGCCTCTTATATAGAGGACTTTAAATACATTTAGAATAATCTAGAATATAGGCCGACATACTATTTTTATTATTTTACCTTGGCCGACATAAAATAAGTTTCTAGAATTTACCTAACCCTAAACTTCTAGAATTTATCCAACCCTAACCGACATAAAAATAACTTCTAGAACTTTACCAAATTTTACTTTATTCCTAATCTCTAGTCCAGCTGGAACCTCTAGAAAGTTCTAATATTTTTACATCTTATTTGAGGGAGAAATTACATTTCCCAACAATATAGTGACATGCATTAATTTATGTTTTGTTTTGTATTGTTGTTTCATTTTAATTTTTGGAGTGTAACTTTTTTCCATATTCTTTTTTTGAATATGTGTTGTTCATGTTCTCGCAGTATAGCGGCATGCATTAATTTATGTTTTATTCTAAATTGTTGCCTCTTTTGAATTCTTGGAGTGTGACTCTTTCCACCATCTTTTTTTAAATATATGTAAATCTATTTTACAAAGTAATATAGACACTTATTCATAAAAAAATCAGGGACACAAAAAAAGATGCATTTGAATGAATTTCAATATCTTGATCTAATTCTTAATTTCTTATGATTTAAAAGATATATCTTTATGTGACAAAAGAGGTTAGACCTCATTATTTCCATAAGCATACTTTCAGTGAAGAATTTTTTAACAAGTTTAAAAAACATATAGAAGAGTAAGATAATAATAATATATTAATTAAATATCTACAAAAGCTTTCCAGAACTCTATGGTTTGAGAAAAGATGTTGACTTCATTATTTCCATAAACATATTTCAAGTGAAGAATTTTTGGAAAAGGTTAAAAACCATACAAAAGAGTATGAAAAATAATAAAATCTTAATTGAATGTTCACAAAAGCTTTCCAAAGCTCCGTAGTTTGAGAAAAGTGATTAGACCTTATTATTTTTCAAAAAAAAAATTTAAAAACATACAGAAAAATAAGACAATAATATCTTAATTGAATGTTCACAAAGGCTTTCCAGAAATCCATTGTTTGAACATTCCAAATGCTTCGTCAGGCTTGTATTCTGGCGCTGTATGTCCAGCTCCCTATAAAAGATTTGCTTCATAATTAGCTCTTCAATATCTTAGATTAATCATCCCTTATTTGAGATAAAAGTTATGGCTTTCGATTCAAAGATATAATTAAACAAGCCTCTGAAAACTCTAACTAAAAGTAGGATTAGAACTTTCACCTTCACAGTAGCAAATGTTAGGTTGTAATCATATGTTCTTGTGTATCTAGACACCACATACAGCAGGCATCATTATTTATTTACAGTATAAATAAATAAACATAATTTTGCACATACCACAGACTTAAAACTTTCCTTTCATTGGTATTGAGTAGAAAGCAACTAACTTTATATTAGGTTACTAAGTCCATCATTAAGAATTTGTCTAGCCTTACCCAGCAACCTGTCCATCAACAAACCAAGACCTCCATCCCTCAACTATTGGATATCCTAATGATCTAATCCACGCCTCAGTTCCAACGTACGGTATAATGATATCATGATCGCCACTGTTATGACATTTAGATACATCAAAGTCAATCTAATGTAGTGGTGAGTATTGAGCTTACAATGATACCTAGCAGCTCTAAAATAACTGTAACCGCAAGTAACTTCATATTGGATGAGTTGAAAGCCTTCTAACAAACATGACATGTAAGCAAAAAGATTTATTCGTATAGTAGCACTTTACCTGTAGATCAAAGCACGATAACCTCTCTTGGTTAAATTTTTGTGATATATAATCACACTTGTGATATCACGTTTATATATAAAACGAGGAGTACATCTTATCCACACCCCTGTTATGAACTCCTATATAGAAATGAAGAGAGAAAGCAAGTAGTGGCCATTAATTTCTCATTAAATTGTAATATTTGAACATATAATTATGACTCATAAAACAAGAACAGTTATCAAAATGATAGACAACAGATTATAACACTCTAAAACCATATATGTACAATGCAAATCCACACGTGATTTTGAGGACTTGATAATTAGTCCTTCAAACTTTTTTTGTTCATAACATTCACATTCTATTTGTTGTTTGTGTATTTTCATATATTTTTTATAAAATTGTAATCTATAGTTTCCAAACTTGCTAGGTACTTGCTAGACTAAGTATTGAGTCAAGCTAGGCCTTTTGATGTTTGTAGATTAAGCTGTGGGTTTCAATGAGTTTCTAATACAAGAACATCTAACGCACATAAAAACAATCTTACATAAGTCAAAAATATTTTATTTCATGTTTGTTTTGTTTTGGAGGTCTTCAATAAATATCATAGTCATCCTACTTTTACCCCAAAGGTCAATTATTATTACAATGTTTTATTCTTGTTGTAGTCCACATTAGAATATCAAATTTTTAAGAAGTATTTCTACTATGTCGTATCACATTTGTATCATAAAAATTTCAAACTCATACCAAAGCTTCAAGGTGCATTCTACAAGGCTGCATAATTATATTTAATTTTCTCATTGACTAATGCTATATGACTAACTTACTTGAGGAAGGTCTAGTTCAATTGTAAGTCCATTACAAAAAAATGACCACTATTCAAGACACAAGAAAAAATAACATTTTTAAAAAATCTCAAAAAATATACTACACTCCAGATAGATGTCCTTGTTTCATTAGAAAAAGTAATTTAATTTTTATTATATCCTAAGATAAATGTGTTATGACATAATATAAATCTAAACTTTTTGTTAGTCATAAATGTGTTCAACTTGTTACTCCCATGCAATTTTCAATGGGGTTGAGAAAAAAGTACCTCCAGTGTGGTCAACAACATAATGGTCTATTGGTCTATTCATGCAATGGGATGTAGAGGAATGTTGGACACAACTTATTTATACGTTGTCCCAATCTCTAAAATCCCCATATTCAAGAGATAATGATGAAGTTGTGAAGTTATTATTTGGGATTGAGCTTGTCAACAAGGTTCAATATACTAAAAGAAGAGAGGAAACTTTTGGAAACAGAGTCAATGTTCTCTTTAAAGTGTCATGCACCTCAAGTGGTCAATCATTTATATGATGGGCTTAAACATGGCTTGAAGTTTAAATTGAAGGAGGTGTCACCTACGTTAGGTCATACTACAGTGTATTTGAAAGAGTCGTGCATTAACAACTTACCAATATATTTAACCTTCATATTTGTCTATTTCTTTTGGAAGAGAGAGTCAAACCAAAAGACATAGATATTGAGGAAACTAAATTATCCATTGGAGTTGGATATTTTTATTTCTATTTTGACAACCTTCATGAGAAATTGAAGGAACCACACTAGATAATTTTTCTCAAGGACATGATATGTTGTTTTGTTGTTCTCTTCCTGATTGTTTGGTCTATCAATAGTTTGTGTGAGGCTTCTCACATAGATGGTAAGGTTGTGATCAATCTAATGAAATTGATGCTTTTCAGGTAGTATTATATAATGGTGTTCAGCTATATATCTATTTTATCAAGGTTGGGTTGTATGTCTTTGTTATCATTGTAATTATGGATTATATGAATTACATGTATTGTATTTATGTGCTTGAAGTTCATGATCGGTGGTACATGACACTCTTATGGTTTGTAGAAGAGAAGTTCACATCAAGGGGGCACTATAAAATTGAGTCTCAAAGTCAAATTTTCTAAGGTAGGAAACCTACTGGACAATGGAGGCACAAGAGGTTGGAGGACAATCATCAACCTCTTGTCAGTCACTAGCGATGGGGCCATGAAATTGTATTAGTGACAAAATTATTTGTGGTTTCTAAATACCAATGGTAACTATCTCATATTGTTTGTGACCAAGGTGGCAATGATCTATAACGATGGCTACATACATGATAATAAGGACTTAGTTCTCAAATCTGTTATGTTGTGATTGGATGTGTATGCCCCCAATCACATTTATTGAGTGATAGGGATTGGATATGTTTGTCCACAATCACAAAAGTTGGTGATTATAATTGGATGTGTTTTTCCCCAATCATAGTTGTTCTGAGCATAAGTGTGTGTACTTTTTCATAACTTTAATGTTGGATAGATGTGCTTTTCCTTATCTAAACTTGTTGACCTCAGATAGAAGTGTTATTCCCTATCCTTGGTTCCATGGATAGATGTGTTTGTCCCTATCCTTAGATAAATTCTAGTATGGAAAATCTTATTAAAAAATCCAAGTGAGGCTAGTTCCACTATTGCTTGTCACAAGTAGATGTGTATGTCCTTGCTCATATCTTATGTTTTGATGAAGTACTGAACATGGTCAGCAAGTATTGTTAGTCCATGAATCCCATATGGAGAATTACATAATATCGGGGGTGTTAGGAATACGACATCATTAGGTGCCTTGGTATAGTTTGTTTAGAGTTTGCTTATTTTTGTGAATATTTTTATAGTTTGATTACCCAATTATTATTATTTTCCCAAGTAAAAGAGTTATTTTAGGAAGTTTCCCATAATATAGGTTATGAAAATACTATAAAAATGTAATATGTACTATTGAACAAAATGAGAAGAATTGAAGCCTATTATTCTATGTATAATTGTTTTTAGCTTCTATAAACTCTCCCCAAATTGCTAATACCTTCTCCAAATGAATGAAAATGACCAAGGAATCATTGCCACACTATGAAAGAATAACTAAAATCCCATTCCACAATAGATAAATGACAAGGAAATGACCTTACACATAGAAGGAAGGAAATATAATAGATGTCGAAAGGAAAATCACAACCAAACAAATAGGAAAATTCCTCATGCAATTAGAAAATCAATCATCATGATAGAAGAATTAAATAACATGTCATAATAGGGAAAGAAATAAGCTTCTCATAATGGCATGATCCTTTAATCAATCGCTAGGTATTATAAAATATTTATTCAAAAAGATACTTGCTAACAGTTTGACACATCCATTTTTAAGTGACTAAGTTGCTAACAACATAGATAATCATGTTTGTCCACTTAGCCTAGCATATAACTCATCAAACACATTTGTAATAGTTTCTCATACTCCTTGTCACAACTTATAAGCAAAGTAAAATAATAAAAAACAACACATAATATAAACTTGTAGCATAATACATAGTTCTTGTAGTATTTATACAGTAATCCATTTACACGAGTTATATTATAGCAAGTTCATTTAGACTTGTTGTAACCTATAGGTGTATTGTAGCACAACTACAAGTGTGAAATCCATTGGAAACCAATGGCCTTTTTGTAGCACCCTCTAAAAATTCAATTCAACATAAATTCCACTAGGTAAAAACCAAAAATTAAGTAAATTTCAAACCATAACCTACTATTGTTTTTAGTGACAAAATATTTCTTTCAAACCTAGATTCCCTTTCACTAAACATATCAAGCAAAAAAAAAATTGAGCATGGTGCTCACAAAGTAGAGTTGAGTGGTAGAACCACTATTTCCAAAAGGGAACAAAGTGTAACATGATTTATTACTATAATAGGTACAGCATAAGTTTTCTTCCTTCACCTCTTCAAACACTTAGCTAGAAAAATAGACATCCTTTTCCAAATGACCATTTTTCCAATCTCTCTTGTGGGTCTCTATCCACCATAACTGAACCTCCTTAAAAATATTCTCCAAGTTTTTCCTCCTCTTATAGGTTTCAAGCCACCACTAACAATCCACCTCCATCCTCCTCCAAAACTCCCTCTTCCTTTCTAACTCACTACTCCACCTATATACAAATAAATGCAACCAACAGTATGGAAATATGAATCTCCATCACCATCTCCTTGTCCTTTCCTTCCTCTTCATTTGATACCTAATCAAATTACTCTCTTCTACTTCTTTTCTTGTGGCACCACATCTATCAACATCCTCAAGTCCTCCAAAGGATATACGATTGATGCAACCTCATTCTCTTCCTCTATTATAACTTCTCTCTTCACCAACCATAGTTGCAACACTAAGCTCACTTGCATCCGCATTCACCAATTCCTCCTTTTCTTCTAAAATACATGCTCCCATTATAATCTCATTCTTCTCTTCTTCCTTATCCTCTTGCATGAGAACTTTCCCTTTTCTTATTTTTCATTCTTCGATACCTATAAACAAAACAATGTTAGATAGCATAGCATTTTCAACATTACACTTCTTCTTTTTCTATTCTCATCTCTTAATAATTTTTTACTTTTCTTTCCTTTAGAGCATCTAACCACTCAAACATTTCTATGCATATATTATGAATTCTAACCCAATTGATTTCCTCCAAATCCCTTTCTCTCCTTTTCATAAAAGAAAATCTCATTACCTTCTCAAAGCCATTCCAATACTCCATGAAGACATCTTCACACACACACACAAACTATAACCCAGAATCCCAAAGACACTCAATTTGATATAAATACACTTAGCTAATCCCATAATAATGTGTTCCACTTGTGGACATCCTAATTTTTTCCTAAAATGACATATTTTTTAGAAAAATATGATTTAATCCTATAAGGGTTCCATCTAAGGGGGTTTGACTGAAAGGAGTTAGATGAAATTACCTTGGATAGAACCCTCTAGGCTTAAATCAAACCCTAGACAAAGTCTCCTCTGCACCTATCAAAATGCTAACAAAAAAAATTGCTTCACCTTATGGGGATCAAATAAAATCATTTGTAAATTCCCTTTTTTCAGTATATTATCTTTCCAAAAATTATAATACATATTGTATTTTCTTTAGTATTATTATTGTTAAATTCTAATTAATGTAGGTCTATTATAAAAATAATAATGACTTCTACTCAAGAGACTAGGAAAGATAACATTCTTATAAACATCTTGAAAAAATACACTCCAATCCACATAGATATCTTTATTTCAATGAAAAAATAAAATTTTGATTTTGATATATATGCTAAGAGAAATGTGTTGCAAAATAATATTTAAATTTAATTTTTTTGTTATTATTAATTCAAAAATTAATAGTATATAAAATACAATAAAAAAATTACTCAAAAGTATTTATGCACTATATAGTGGAGTTAATGGTCCAATCCCAATTAATCATGAAAAAAATATTTAAAGTGAAAGTTAAGTGTTATGGAATGATGTTTTTGATAAAGTAAGCAACATTTAGATTTATAGGGTGTTGTACCCTTTACACGTAGAACACTCGGTGCCAAAAAAAGCTAGTTCAAAATAAGACATGAACTAGAAACATAAACAAGACATGGACAACCGAAAAATTGCATGTCGAACGAAGGACAAGGACCAAACGACCCTAGAATCTAAGGGGACAGATCTAACTCCCAAAACCCGGGGCCACAGTTTGGGGAGTCCCTTCTTTTTTCTTTGCACAACAGACTAGGAAGGCTTGGAAATGAAGTCCACCGAGCGAGGAAAGATGAGTGGTTCCTCAACAACCATCAAGGACAAAGAGTCACCACACAGCGAAGCTGGCAACATAGAAGAGGAGTCAAGAGCATTCAGAGGATCAGCAGAAGTGTTCATCAAGGGACGGGCAGGCTCTACCAACACAACGACAACAGTACAGGGCAACACTGGTTCCATGGAAGGGATAGCTGAAAGAGGATCCAGGGGAGACACAGCCTCCATGGATGAAACAGATAGTTATGGAATGATGTTACTCAATAAAAAATAAAAAAAAATAAAAAAGATTAAATTGATTGGAAAGTTTAAAAAATGATAGAAATAGTTCTTTAAAAAATTATTGCTTGAATCTACATACGAAATTTCACAACTCATTTCTTTACATCATCTTTAAATTCTTGACCATTTGTTTCCTATAATTAAGACAAATTGACAAATGCCAAAAATGTTGATTTTTGAGCACCCCACTTAAGCCAAAAAGTGATCAATCACTCACTCTCAATCAAATATGATTTTCCTCAACAATATACATATGCCCCCTACCCAACGATGATACTATATGATGTAAACTCTCATAACTCCATCTACCCACTTTCCACTCAATGGAGAGCATTCCCACACCTTCTACTAGCACTCTAGTTTTTGGAGGATATTCAATACCCTCTTTCCCACACAACAAACACCTTCTCTAATACCATTTCCTATCTCTCATTGCTTTGCAATTATAAGATCTCTTCTTACACCTACAACAAATTTCTAGAACCTAACCACTAGTGAAAAACCTTGCTCTAATACCACTTAATGCAATATAGACCAAATAGTCTAGTTTAGAAACCCAATATTTATTTGACACATCCAAACACACAAAAAAAAACAAAAAATATAAATATATTATGAATTTATTAATTATCTAAATCACAATAAAACTTGCTTACAAAATTACATTAATTTACAGGAAACTTCAAAAGTTCCTATAGGTAATTTCTTCTCTTGACACAATCTTCCTCTCAATCCCCTCCTCCTTCATGAAGCCTTATTTCTTCTTCCTAAAATTGCTAAATAGAGTTATATTTCTCTCCCTCTTACAACAGAGGTCATGCATTAATGTAAATGGTAAGGGGGATGTTGGAAAAGTTAAGGTTTACATTTTAATAAAGTCATTTTAATGACTTAAGTTAGTAATTAGTTAGGAGTTAGTTTCCCCTAGAATAGTTTGGAAAGTTGTACGAAAAATGATTAATAATAATATTTTATATATTTTTACTGTGTGCATTATAGATTAGATTATTTTACAATAATTTTGCTTGCATTTTTCAACAAGTAACAATAAGATCATAATTCAACATATTAAATAATAATTCACAATAATATTAGCATCCTATAATTCTAATAATGTGAAAATAAGGACATTAAATTTGGTTCATCTTCCATGGCAAGGAGTGAGTTAAAGAGACTACCGGTAGGGCATGAATTGTTTTTCTGACAAAAGGATTTTTTGCCCAGATATCTGAAAGCTCATATTTGTCCTGTTTCACAATACGAAGCATTATATTAATAGAATGCATACAATATTTGGTTCTAATTAAGCATCTAGAACAAACAATTCCTATCAATATGGCAAGTGGATAACTCTTGACACCAAAATTTCCATTCTGTTTATCATTCCAGACAAAAAAACTGTTTTGTTTAAGGATGTCTTTATGAAGAACTAACAGCTACAGTCTAAAGGTTACATAGGTGGAAATGTTAAGCGTATACAAAGATTATACTCTTCTTGTATTGGATTGCTATTCAAGGAGCTGAAAAGAAAATTGGAGATCAAATCTTGCTACATTGCAAATATAATATGCTTCAAAATTTCAAATATATGCCTGAGTGCAAAGTGCGCAATGCAATAGCTTGAAAATTTGTTCAAACAAGGATGTTGTTTTCTTAGATCTCCTAGTGCTTCTAGCATAAATAAACGAAGCCACAATGTTATTTCACGCTAATATGTAAATTTCCAGCTTTGTTGCAGGTTATAATATGTATTCTCAAAGTTGTGAACAATGAAAGTGTTGTGTGCAAAGATGCATTAAACCATTTGCATTTGTTATTCAAGCCTCCCATTTTCTGGATCAAAAAAAGATGAATTCGATTTACCAGAGAAGGGCAAGGCTTGTCTCCGTAACCAAGTTGGAGGGGAATTTGGAGATATCCATCTTGAGCTGTGAGCCTCGTGGACCGAACTTGAGTAAACATTCTTCTCCTTGCTTCATTAAGCTGATCTAGTACTTCCAACTTCTTGTATCTCTTTGCTGGTTCTTTTCCACCACTTGCATTTTCTTGCTTCATTCTAATTGGGTAACAACTTGGGTCGAGGATATTAGCAGTATTGAGATGAGAAAAGAATTGCTTTTTCAAAACAATATATTAGAACAAATTTTAGAAAGAGACCAGGAAATTTGTATTACTAAAATATAGCAGTCATAGAAGGTAGGGGTTGTGAATTTCACCTGATATATTGAACGTATTTTGGCTTGACATAAAGGATTTATGGATGAAAAATTACCATTGCAAGCCTCGTTTGTTTCCTGCCATATCAGAAATGTCATTTCAAGTATTTTCTAGAATAATAAATGATAAAAATATTTTAGTTCCACGCATCAGCAATTTGCTGATGATACATTATTGATGGGAGCAGCAAAAAGAAAGGAAGCGAGAAGATTTTATGAGATTCTTTGGTCATATGAGAAAGCATCAGATCAAGCAATCAATAGAGAAAAATCAGAAATCTTCTTTTTCTCAACGAAACAAGATATAGAGATCCACATTATCAATATTTTTAAATGCAAAAAGGGATCCTTACCATGTACATATCTGGGTATTCCTATAGATAAGGGACTAAGAAATTCAAAATTATGGGACCCTTTGAAAAGCAAAATGGATAAAAGCATAAAATCTTGGAAAGGGAAATGGTTGTCATGGGCAGGAAGACTAATTATGCTTCAAACAGTAATACCAGCATTACCAATTTATCTCCTCTCTTATTTGGCAATAACAGCAGGAATGAATAAGGCCCTAATTCAAAAAATGAGAAACTTCTTTTGGCAAAAGACTGAGGAGAAGAATAAGATAGCCCTTATTGCGTAGAATAAAATTTGCAAACCAAAACCACTAGGAGGAATGGGACTAAGAGATCAAGTGAAGCAAAATCTGGCTTTGGGAGCAAAACTAGTATGGAGAATGATAAAGGACCCACAATCAAGGTGGGTGAGACTCTTGCAAGTTAAATATCTAGAAGGAAATGCATCCAAGGAAATTTTTAGGATTAATAACCCCCCAAGGGATCAAGAATATGGAACTTTATCCTCAAATGTAAGCCTCTAGTGGCAGATCATGTATCTTGGGATGTTCATGATGGAAATTCATGCTTGTTTTGGGAGGATTCATGGGGAGGCTATCCGAGTATAGATAGTCAAATATCAATTGAAACAACTAAAAGATGGCTAAAGCAAACATGGGGGGAGAAGATAAAAGATTATTGCAATTTCTTAGAGGCTGACCCAGCCTTTGGGTGGGATTGGAAAAATTTAGAGGGCCTCCCCATTCCACAGCATGAGGCTAGGCAGTTAAAAGAGGTAATTAGAAATAGACAAATATTCTTTAGAAAAGGGAATGATACACTATTATGGGCAGCCTCAAAGTATGGACAGTATAATGCTAAAGAGGGATATAACATATTGGCTAACCAAGCAAAAAACATTGATTTGGGCATATCTCAGAAGCTATTTTGGAGTGGCAAAATAATACCAAAAGCAGGAGTTTTTGCTTGGTTAGCAACTAGAAGGAAAATTCTAACAGCAGAAAGATTTAGAAAAATGGGCTTTGAAGGCCCTTCAAGATGTGTATTATGTAAAGCTCATGAAGAAAGCAATGATCACTTATTCTTCAATTGTCCCTTCTCAACAAAATGTTGGAGATGGCTTTGTGCAAAGTTAGGATTTGTAACGGCTTTTCCCAATGACATAATATCCCTATTTCAAAGTTGGCCTATTAGAACCAAGGATGGGTTACTTAGTAGCTTATGGGAGATCAGTCCATCAACGATATTATGGGAAATATGGAAAGAGAGGAACAGAAGGTTTTTTAACAACAAATCAAAACCAGTTGAATCAGTTATTAATATGATAGAAAGCTCAATTGTGGAAATGATAAACGGTAAAATAGCATTAAGACTCAAGACAAAAGGAGTCTTTACTGAGTGGGATGGATAAATGAGGTTTAATTGGGCAGGCCTTAAAGTCCCCATTTTTTTTGGGGAAAGAGATAAGAAGAAAGAGCAAACAACATGGAATCCGCCTAAGACTGGATGGTTGAAACTGAACTTTGATGGGGCTTCAAAAGGTAATCCTAGTCCATCAAGAGCAAGATGTATAATTAAGGATAGTAGTGGTTCCATTAAAGGCAAGATTGATGTTCCCCTTCAAGAGGATACAAATAACATAGCTGAATTCATAGCCTTATACATTGGGCTGATTGAATGTCAAAAGAAAGGAATTGACAAGTTAGAAATTGAAGGAGATTCGGCTATCACTATCAATGCAGTGAGAATGTCTGAAACACCTAACTGGAGACTTAAAGCCCTACTAGAAAGGATATTGACAATTCTTCATTATTTTGATTGCTTTACTATTAATCATGTATACAGGGAGGCAAATTTGGAAGCAGATGAGTTATCGAAGCTTGCAACAGAAGGTAAAGAGGTGAGGTGGTGGCAGTAAAGCTATGTTAGATGATCAAGGTCCTTTGTTATTGGGGCCATTTTTGCAAGAGACAGTTTGTTCCTTTGGCCACAACACTGGTTGGGACTTAATTATGTCTACTAGAGCTCTTTCAGATGTTTATATCCTGTCAAGAACAGTTGTTGTTTTGGTTTGGAGTATAAGCTTATAATGATTATCTTGTAATATAAGATGTAAAATCCTTTGATAGTAGCTATATTAATAAAATTTGGCTTTGCCTCTTGCTGATCAAAAAAAATATATTTGAGACATTATAATATGTCTTTATCCAAAAAGTCCATTTCAAACTAGTATTCATGTTGTACCACAAAGTTGCCTTGTAATTAACAATTGTGCATAAAGAATGCATAAATTGCAGACAACATTTAAGCTTTCAGTGGATCTCATATATAGAACCTCGTATATTTCAGCTGGTATGAGGGCCATTCCATATGCAAAGGGAATCTGTGAATTGTCAAATATTCTATCTGTCGCCCCATTACCAATCAGATAGCCCTGAAAACTAACAATTCAAGGCATCAGTCTATGAGACCATCTAATCCTGAAAAAATGGTAATACAAGAAAAATAGTTAGTCCACAGCCAAAAACACAAATTGAAGATACTGAACAAAAGAACTCTGGCCTTCACTTAGTTCTGTTGAATAATTTGACCTTAATATTTAGGATTGGTTTTGCACCGGCTTCAATGCCTGTCACAAGGAAAGGAAATACATGGTAGAAAGCAAGCATGAAAATATTAATCTCAAAAACAAATCCAACAACTTCTTAGTAGATAAAGTTATGTTAGCAACATATACAATGCTATTACGCAACTAATAGACCATTCAGAATCCTATATTTCTCCAAAACACAATACTGATGGGACATCCCAGCCTAGAACTTCGTATTTGTCTCCTGAATTAAATCTTTTACAGTTAAATCCATCTAGGCCATTCCTCGCTAATTCATTATTTTAGTTATTTTCTAGTAGAAATAAATATGAGAATCACAAAATTCTCTCATATTTGTAACTGAATTTTGTACCAAATCTAATAAACTTCAAATATATAAAGATTTTTTCTTGATTAAATAAGGGTTGTGGTAAAGTGGTAAGACCACTTGTTTCTTATGTTGGAGACCGAGATTCAATTCTCGCCAAATGACATCTTAGTATGATAGGCATGCTAAAGTAGTAGTCCCACTTCAATTGACTGATGGAGTGGTAATCTCGTAGGTGATGTCAGTGGAGCACATTGGAGAAATGGAGGAGGAAGTAAGGAGAAGAACTAGATACGATGTAGGAGGAGATCAAACATGAGAAGCATTTAAGTTGGAGGAGCACACTAGAGGATAAGCTTCAAGCTAAAGGGGTATGCCAGAGAGGAGAAGAGGCCCTATAGGAGAAGATCAGAGAAGCACACTTGATGATAAGCGTTCAAGCTAGAGGATTATGCCAGACAGGAGGAGATTGGAGGTGAGAAGATGAAAGCGTTCAAGCTAGAAGGGCATGCTAGAGGAAAAAGTGTTCAAGCTGGAGGATTATGTTGGAGGATTGTGGGAAGAAGATCTCGGTGTTAGCGTAATTAACTATTTTCAACTGCTGTTAGGAGCATGCAACTGTTGTTAGAAGCATGCAATCGTCAGACTATTGTTAGAAGCATGCCACTGCCAGCCACCACTAGTTTTCCACTACTCTTCACTAGTTAATAGTTTTCTTATTATAAGCTAACTAATCCTTTTCCCCTCATTTTCCTCCTAAGATTCTTCTCTTACGGAGGCTATATATATGTAGATCTTGCATCATTTAATATATATAACAATGAAATCGGTTAATGCAATTTCGTTTGTCTGTGCTTGAAAATTTATCTCCATAGATCTGGAAAATTCTACATGGTATCAGAGCAGGAGGAGGTAATTACAAGCCAATAGGTGAACCAATTTGTTGTATTTGACTAGTATTGTTGCTGTTTGACAGTGCTTGCAGCACCACAGAGTCCCACCCCTGTCAAATTTTGTGGTCTATTTGCAGAAGCTTTTGATAGTAACGCAAACTCTTGAAGGAAGCTTGCCTAGATCTTCTGGCAAGGGGCGTATGGTGCAGCGATTCATAAATTTGCAACCAGAGGCTGCGAATTGCTTGATTGGGTAGGCTGTGGATTTTTCTTTTGCAGGCCCAGGAGGTGACAATTCACCACCAAAAAGTCACTCAAGGTCTCTCTCTTTGACCCAGCCACGTTGAATATACACCTACGTTCACTTTTTTATCAGTTTCTGCGAGTAGAGAGGTTGATCCAATTGGCAGAGGCAGGCATTGTGCATTCCATTGATTAGAAGCCATTATCACGCAGGCCAGCGCACATAGTGAGAAGGCTACTAAGAAGTGAAAGTCATTGGCAAGCACTCAGAGGTGCGATTTGCTTTTGCTTATGCATGTAATTAGCTTCTCCTCTTTTATAGACATTTTCTAAAATTGTAAGTGCAACTAAACAATATTTGTTTATGCACAATGATAAAGTGTCAAAAATCAAGGGGATTTATTACAAATTCATGCAGTCAACTTATATAGTCCATGCACTCAATTTATAAAGTGCCATTTTTCTGTATTTTTCTTTGAGGGGATATGCAGGGCATTTTATAATTAATAGACTGAAATAAAGTTCCAAAAGGGGTAAATATCTAGTCTAAAAATGGGAATTAGAAATCATCCATCTGTCATCAGTTTGGGAGAAGGAAACTATAAGTCTTGGCGTGATGGAATCGTAAAGCACTGCCGATGGATTCATTCATTGCCGCATTTGTTTGGACTTATTCCTGAACCAACTGCATGTTGGCAGAAATCTGTATGGGAAAGTAGAAATGATCATGTACTAGGATTAATCGGTTTAAGTGTTGAGGACCACACATCATGGTCTCTGTCACACATTGAGTGCCCTCGCACTCTCTGGACCACTCTATGGGAAATATATGGAGATCCCACTGAACCTCCATTCCCAGATAATCCCACTATAAACATGCTTCTCTCCTGTGATAATGAGGATGATCCTTTGTATGACTATGATACTGAAGAGGAACTTAATTATTGGAAGAGTCTTGATTGTCCTGATGACACATAGACATCTCTTCATGTTTCTCCTCTTTCTACACCTCCTATATTGGCAGCTATTCAGTCTCCTTCACCTGTTATTTCAAAAGAGATTTTGGCTTCTCCAAAGGCTACTTTAGATTCTCTTTTGCAAGTTCACTCTTGTCCTCTTGATCAGCGAGATGTCATCCTTTCAAACATTCATCATTTGTTTGCAGAGTCTCTCCTTCTTGATCATGACGACACTATTGAGGGCACACATCTTCTCTTTGAGGACTCTTCTGTCCTAACAGATGTTGCTAAGTTTTGTGTTGCTTCTTCGAAAGCCTCCAATGGCTTCTTGCAACAAGGCATCTTACATCTTCTAGACATAGCTACTTGGGATTCGTATATTGCAAACATATCATCCTTGTTTGTAGAGTCCTATATTGCAGATCTAGAGGATTACTTTGAGGACATTCCACTCCTCTTTGTTGACAGCCATATCAATGTTGTTGGCCCACCATCTTCATCTCCTATGCAGCTTGCTCCAGCTTTGTCTTCACAAGATCTTGGATCGCCATCATCGCTTTCTAACAAGTGGACATGTGAGCAGTTTTCATAGGAACACATCTGGATTTGGAGTCCAATATCACCCATCTTTTTGGATTGGCTTCTCCAATCACCAGTGGATCCTTTTCTTCCCAAGGGGAGAAATGTTGTTTGTAGACAGTGGATCATATCTTGTCTTCAAATGTTCATCATTGACACGGGAGCTCTTCCATTATGGGGGGATTCATATCTTCTTCTATTATATTCTCTCTATAGTTTTGGGAGAATTTCATATGTAAATGGGTACCTAAAATGGCCTTGATGCCAGAACCCATATTTGCTGCCTCTATAGGCATTTTTCTTCTTAGTTAGATTTAAGGGGGGGTTTTGTGACTGATGGAGTGGTAATCTCGTAGTAGTCCCACTTCAATTGACTGATGGGTAAGTAATCATAAGAGTGATGTTAGTGGAGCATTGGAGAAATGGAGGAGAGTAAGGAGAAGAGCAGATTTACGATAGGAGGAATCAAACAGAAGTATTTAAGTTGGAGCACTGCTAGAGGATAACTTCAAGCTAGGGCTATGCCAGATAGGAGAAGAGAGGCCCTATAGGAGAGAGATCAGAAGCACACTTGATGATAAGCGTTCAAGCTAGAGAGTTATGCCAGACAGGAGGGTGGAGGTGAGAAGATGAAAGCGTTCGAAGCTGGGAATGGCATGCTGGAGGAAAAAAGTGTTCAAGCTGGAGGCTTATGTTGGAGGATTGTGGGAAGAGATCCCGGAAGGAGAAGGAAAGAGGAGTATGGGATATCAGTCCTATGAATAGAACCACAGCCAATTGATCTTAAAAAAAAATACAAATAAATAACTAAATATATCTTATATTTAGATTTAAAACACTTTCCATGGTGTCAGATATTAAACAAAAATATTTGATTGCTTAAAACTTATTTCAGATTTCAGGCTTGGAACACCAAAACATAATATTTTGTAGTTAATAATTTGCATTCCACGTTTCAGAGCAATATAGAAGTAAAATTCATAGCCAACTTCTAATACTAGTAGCATTAAAAAACTTCAGATCGCTTCAGAGAAAAAAGAAAAAAATATTCTAAAGAAAATAATACAAAGTGCAGAGACCATGTAATACCATCTAATATTTTCTGTGTCAACATTGGTACAATTAGGCCCGAATAAGAATCTCCTCCAATGTATAGTGGATTAGATAGAAACTCAGGGTATGCCTCAAACCACTGCATCGTACATAATAAGCTACGTTCAGCTTGTTGGAACTCTTAAAGTTGATAAATCTTGAAACTCTTTAAAAAAAAAAAAATTGATAAGATAAGAGCTGAATACCTTCATAATGAAAGTGTGTGCATCTGAGACGATCTTAAATTCTCCATATACTAAATCTGCTGTTGTATTGGAGTAGGAAAACCCAGTCCCAGCTGGAGAATCAAGAAAAATAATGTTGCACACCTAAGAGCGCAAAACAATTTAGTGGATAAGTTACACGAAAGAAAAAACTGCTGTGATACATGACATTCAATGGCACACGAGAAAATTTTGAATTAGGAATCCGCTCTGCACTACAGTAATTATTTACAAATGAAAGAGTTTATTGGACATGGAAACAGATTATAGATATCCAAGTTGAAAAACCCAATTTACAAAGAGCTATCTAGGGTTATATTACAGTCTAATAGGCCTTCTTGGCCTGAGTAAACAATATAAGAGATAAAACTGAGCCATGGAATGCTAATAGGAAGAAATAGGAATAATGAATCAGACCTTAGTCCAAGAGTGTGGATTGTCAACGAGCTTGGGTAAACCCCCAGTGTAATTGAGATCAAAATACATTGGGCCTGCAATAAGTGAAAGACGATTTCAATCAAAGCCAATATAAAAAGAAAAGAAAGGAAAACAGTAGGAAACATTTAACTTTTAATGATAAAGAAGGAAAACTATCAGTGTTACTTCAAGTTGTCAGTATGAATACACTGTGGGCATAAGTCAACAATCTATTTATTAGGAAAATGCAGTAGTGTGTGAGAATCGCAAATAATTAAACAATAGTTAATCTTGAAAGTAGCGTCTTATATCAGATCTGCTGTGTTACTTTGCACTGTTACATCTTATATAGTCCAAGAGGCAAAAGGAGAATCCAAGGTAATCGATTTTAACTATAGTTTTCCTGATTTATATTCTCAATCCTTAGCAACATGGGACAAGAGTGGAACCATAGAAATAACATTGGGTGGTCTATAGAATTGTCCTTCGCTGCATGCCTAATTCATAGATTCCCTAGTGTTGATATGAATTTTATTGTAAAATGTAAAACCATATTTTAAAAATGGCAATATTGGAGCATTAGAAAGAAAACAATAATGGTAATTCAAGATTCCAATTAACTAACCAATCTCATAGACAAATCCAGTGAAACTTGAGCAACCAGGACCACCAGTAAGCCACAGAAGAACTGGGTCTTTGGTTGGATTTCTTTCGGATTCAACAAAATAGTAAAAGAGAGCTCTACCATGAGTCTCACTGATTGTTATATACCTGGGCAATATAAAGAAAGATATTATATTGATGTATGTAGATGATCACAACAGGTTAATGGGACTTAAAGTACAACCAATAGAAATAACCTGAGCAAGCAAATGAAGCTCCAAAATAAGCTAAAATTTAGCTGAAAGCGCCTTATTTACATAAATGGATACTCATTTGATAATTAAATAAATTATACACATTAAAGAGTCATATATTTCAACTCTCTTTTACACATCAAATTTTCACTCTGATTCAGAAGATGGCAAGATCAACCTTTAGTGTATGGATTCAATTAGAGCTTTTTTTTTTAAAAATACATTAAGAAAACTCTTCTCATTTCCTGTATAGCTAATCCATATGTAAATTCGCTGAAATGAATAGACTAAGTACAATGCGTACCAGAGATATTTCAAACAACTTCCAATAAAAGAAATTAGCACCTTTTGGAGTTACCGATGAAACTAATGTTGAGTGTGAAGTCCAAGAGTCATGGACCATTACTCTTCTTTGCTGCCTCTTCAATTCTTCCGATTGTATCTTCATATTTTGGAGACAATCGAAATATCTTTTCGATAATGTAATATATATGTAATTGCAAGTCCTTGTAAAAGATATAATAAAAACAAAGCATGCCCTGTGTTTGTTTTTTGTGCAACGGTTGTTTGTTTAAATTCTATATTTGTATTTCTTTATCTTCTCTTAATTCTCAACAATCGGTATCAAAGCCAAGAAATTCTGGAGAAATTGAACAAAGAAGGAAGAGGTGGATAAGTGGAGAATTGAAAATTTCTCTGATCAGAATTTCCAGATATGGAAGCTTCAATTACAATCTCTCCTAATCCAAAAGGATCTCTTAATTGCATTAGAGGGAAAGTCGAAGAATCCCAAAAAAATGTCTGATGAGGATTGGGATATTTTGGACAAGAAAGCTGCAACAATTTGATTATCCTTTCTCTATCTAGCAATGTCTTATTTAATTCTGCAACAGAGAAGAGAACAAATGATATATGGAATAGGTTGTGCGACATGTATGAGAGGGCTTCCACAACTAATAGGGTTTTCTTGTTGAATAAATTGTTTAATTTGAAGATGAAGGAAGGCAATAGTGTTTCCAACCATCTAAATGAATTTTATACCTTGATCAGCCAATTGATTTCTATTGATATTAATTTTGAAGAAGAAATCAGAGCCATCTTTCTTTTGTGCTCTCTTCCTAATAGTTGGGAAGGAGTGGTTATGACAATTAGTAACTTGGTATCCAAAAGAAAAGGATCCGATAACAAGGAACGCATTTTAAAATTTGATGATGCTGCTAAAACTCTTCTCAATGAAGATACGAGAAGAAAACATCAAGGTACCTCACTCAGAGAGGCTTTGTTTTTCAACAATAGGGGGAGATCACAAGAAAGAGAAAGGCATAATCATAGAGGAAGATCAAAGTCCAGCAAGAGATTGAAGTCAAAAGGAATAAATAGTGATTGTTGGTATTGTGGTAAGCAAAGCCACATCAAAATAATTGCTGGTCATTTAAGAAGGATGAAGATTAGCCAAAGGAAAATGAAGTAAATACTACATATGAAGAGGATGCAGGTGCTCTTGTTTTGTGCAGTGTTGAAGTTGCAACAAGTGTGTGGGTGTTGGATTCTGGAGCTTCTTTCCATGCTACATCATGCCAAAAGTTCTTCAAAACCTATCAAGAGGGCAACTTTGGTAAGGTTTGTCTTGGTGATGATGAACCTTGTAACATTGTTGGCAAAGGAGATGTCTTATTGAAATTAGAAAATGGAAATAGTTGGCTACTGACAAGTTCCAAAACTCAAAAAGAACTTGATTATTGCAGGACAACTAGATGCTCAAGGTTGTAACATCATTTTTCATCCAAACACTTGGAAGGTGACAAAGGGAGCCTTGGTGATTGCTAGAGGCAAAAAATCAGGGACTTTGTATGTGCTAGAGAGTCATGTTGAAGTAGGAGTTGCAATGCTAGTTGAGAACAACAATATGGGAATTTGGCACAAGAGGCTTGGTGATTGCTAGAGGCAAAAAATCAGGCACTTTGTATGTGCTAGAGAGTCATGTTAAGTAGGAGTTGCAATGCTAGTTGAGAACAACAATATGGGAATTTGGCATAAAAGAAATCAACTTCCAGGTTTGAAATCAGTTGATTTAGAGCTGTGTGAGCATTATATCTACAGAAAAAAAAAAAGAGGATCCACTTCTCTAACAAAGGACATGATAAGAAGACAAGATCATCAGAGCTCATGCACTTGAATGTCTTTGGTCCCACAGAGGTAACTTCTATTGGCAGGTCAAAAAAAAATCACTTTTTTGGATGATTGCACTAGAAAAGTTCGGGTTTATATGCGAAAAAGAAAATATGAAGTGTTTAAAATATTCAAAAAATTTAAATCTCTTGTAGAAGCAATAAAATTAAATGCTTGAAAACAGATAATGTGAAAGGAAGTCAGGTGAGTAGAAACAGCTTCCTACACTAATCTAAACAGGGGAGGGTTACAAAAATTTCTGTTTTAACACATTATACAGTTATAGTAACAAGAAACATATAGAAAGAATTAGATAGAACAAGATAGAACAGCAAGTACACATAAACAACTAAGATACCGGTTCTGTAGGTAAAACCCCCTCAGCCTGGTCCGGTCCGGCTCCAGTTGGTAGTCCAGGTCCGGTCCAGTCTGGGTCCGGACAGGGTCTGGCCCATAACCTGTGGGTTCGTCCCTGATGGACCCAAACCGAACCCAGTTCAATTTAACTGACATTACAAAAATATTTTCTAGGATCCGCAGATGTAAGGTTTGTTGATGCGACTAATCATCATTCTCATTGTTTTCAGAGAGCTACTGTTAGCTATGTAATCAGTTAAGAACAACCAAATCGATAATTGTCTCTTATTCTCGAGTCTGACAATTTGATTTGTAGGCTGCACGGAAAAGATAGTGCCTGGTTTTAAAAAATGTTCTTATTGCTCAAGCTTTCAAAGATAACTTGGTGGTGGATCAGATTTTGACTATCTGGGGTGGCATCCTGCAGTTGCTCCAAATTGATAAAGCTAAAGTGTAATTTCAGCCCTCAGAGTTAGTATAAAATGCAATGCCCAAGTGCGCTCGCCTGTGATGGGTATATTTTACTACCTTCACCTGACATACCTTAGCCCAAAGTTGAAACACAACGTATCTCATGTCCTGCGTAGCTGTGCTTCACAGTGTTTGCTGGTCCCAACCATTAAGAATTATTTTTCACAAGCGCTTTTGCAAAGTTTCAACTAAATTTACTGTAATGGCACCAAGAAAAGACAACAGTGGCACTACACTTGTTTTCTTAAAGCAAGTAGCTAAAGCGCTTTTTCTTTTCATACCTCTTGACCCTACTAACCTTTTACAACATAGTAGACTAATATTACCACAACATGTAGCATCTAATATGGATGCTGATGAGATTTTTTTTATGACTCATATGATTGATCAATGATCAATAAACACTTACATCATTATGATTGAACTTTAATTTATATCATGATATTTGAGTATCACTAATATTTTAATATTTGACTATGAAAGTGGTGGTGTATTTTTGCTATGTTATTTGACTATTAATATGGTTGTGTATTTTGAACTTAATTACTGCTGCAAATATGTATATATGTCTGATTTTTATATGTTTTTGTATTAACGAACCCAACCTCAAAAAAATTTGTCCAAACCCTCAAACTCAACCCAAACCGAACTGATAACTTAAAATTTACATAATATATGTGGAAAATCTCAATAAGAAGTTCCCCTATTTTCAAGGTATGATTCAAGTAGACATATAGAAACACAAAGAAACTTCACCAACTTCACCTGAAATCTATTTTAGATATCCCCAAAAGGATCTCCAAGACAAGGAACCATTTCCAATATAAGAGATGAGTATCATGGGTCAAGCTTTGATTCTTTTGGTAACTATAGATTTATGTATTTAGCTTTGCATATGCCAAATTAGTACTTGACATGAGACTAATTTAAATAAAAGATGCTTCTAAATTTTCATTATTTTGAATATGGTACCTCGCATGATTATAATTGCTGGACATAAACAAGAATTTTTCTAATATTAGACAATTAGTATGATGTTAAATTGCTAATGATTTGTGCTTTCTGTCTCTGTGTTTATCTCTTAACTTAATTAATCTCAATCTTCCCCCCTTCTTTCTGGGACACACTTTTGGACCTTGTACCAGAGATAATTACTACGAGAATGGAAGTTGACAATATTTACTTGTCTTGATTATAATAGAAAGATCCCTAGATGATGTACTCTGATCTGTTGGTAAACTGAATTAATTGAAAATGTGATTGCAGGATAGTGAGTTGGAATGAAGGCAAAACTGAGAGTTCCTATTGCATGTCCAAAAATAAACACAAAATCAAGGAGATTAGAGCTCGTTCAAGTGGGGAATCAGAAAGGAAAAATAAGATGACTCCGAGATGAACTTTGTAGTGGAAGACAATGCAGTTGGTTTGATATGATCCGAAGTTGAGAAAAAGTTGTATTGAATGTTGAATGCTAAATCGGCAGCTATCTCCATGACCTTTGTCGCCAGAATGTATCTTATATGTGTAACTGGCCGCTGAGCCTTGAGGTGCTAATCTAAGTTTTGCTCTTAGAGGATTGCAATTTGTATAATCAATATTTCCAACTCTCGTGCAAACCCATCTAAGGATCGTCTCCCATAATTTCACGACAAGAAAATCCCAAATCTGATAATCACAAAATCTTCCATCTCTAGATGGAAAGGTATCTTGACACAGTGTCAAAGGATCTGTAAAATCCATATAAGAAATAATAAACTATCTGTTTCAAATTTTTCATCTTTGAGTGGTGAATATAATATTTCAAGTTTGGTGGGTATTCCTAGAGCATGTTTGCCCCTTGGCCTGAAGCTCCTTTGGCTGGATAAAGTTAGAACATGATTATCAAGTTATATGGCTAAGAGCTTAGTTAGGTTGTATACAATCACAATGATCTAAGACCTTATGACTCATATCAGTCTCCAACTTTTCAGATGTCCCCATTGATATAAGATATCCAAGAGAGGGAAACCCAAAGTTGAAAGGTCAGTAATGCATAAGATGACAGTGTGACTTCATTTAAGGAATTCAGCTTTCAAGTTTTCCACCTCCTAGGCCTTGTTGCCATGGAATTTGAAAATGGCACACATGATCATATGGTACGTGAAGAAGCAACAATTAGCGGATCAAGATTCAAGAATGATGAGGATATAATTAGCTAAGTACAGGGATTTATGATGGCAAATAAAAATATTCCATAACAAAATTTATGATGGGATATAATTAGTTAAAGATTTATGTTAACTGGAATTAATCATCAAAACTTTTATTATTTTTAGGCTCATAAGCCATGTTCAAGGGTTTATATTCTGCCAAATTTGCTTGGGACTTGCATGCAGTCCAAATCAAAGCATAACAACCTTGCTACTAAGACCATGGTTAGCAGGAGTTTAGCTTTAGTCTTTTGGTATAACTCTATTTTTTTGTGAATATGAGTATACACAGCTTTTTGGGATGCTTATAATACTGTTTTTAACTTTTTGGCCAGTTTTAGAAGACATTGTTTTTTTGGGATGCTTTAGCCTTACAGGGCTGGTGGGTAAGAATATACATTTTGTGGACTGCTTTTCTCTTTGAGGGCTGGTGAGCAAGAATATAAACGATACCAATGTGTTATGAGAGCAATAACTATGAGGGTTGCAACCTGCAGAGATGGGAAGAGTGAGTGGTATAAGGGAATGGATCCATAATAGCTCTGGGAATTGCATGTGAAAAGTTGATACCTATGTTATTCACATTAAAGAGTTTACTCTTCAAGTTCATGTCATAGATCTCCACGAGAAGGTAAAACAAATTCTGATGCAAGAAAATGCTCACCACACTCAGTCATCTATAGTAGCTTCGATTTCTACTAATTAACAAGTACAGTTCGACACAAAACAAATTTACATTGACTATACATTTTCAACCGTCCATTTATAATCCAGATTATGTTCACAACTAACCATATATACATTGAACATGTTTTGAACTATACATATATACATTAAATATATGTTCTTTTAACTATCCATCTATAAATCGAATATAATTGTGAAATATGCATATACACTTTGAACTGTCCATATACATTGAATTTACACAGGATTATCCATATATGCATTGAAAATACTCTCTGAACTATCCACGTATACTTGGAACTATCTATATGTGCTTTGAACTGAATATATATCCATTGAATCTGTAGTTGGAACTGTCCCGTATATATATATTCAGATATTCAATAAATATATATATATATATAACTTGAACTATCCATAACTTCTCTGAACTATCGATAAATAAACTGAATAGATGCTTGAACTATTCATATAACTCGATATATTCATATATATATTGAATATTTACTTAGAACTGTATAAGGATGGGATACACACCCGGTATATATCTTGTAAGACTGGTTTCCTATGTAGCCAGGGAAGGACTCTACCAATGCATCTGCTGGTGCTCCTTCAGCCATCTGAAGTGAACCCACTAAGAAAAGGTAAATAAAAATGCATAAAAATGCTTCGTGGATGCATTTGTTACGATACATTCTTGCAGAATGTGCCTTTGTATGTGCTAAATCTCATAAGTTGGCTTTCATTCTAATGCGAGGTATCTACATCTTTTCAGCATTCATTTTATGATTTTTTCGGCTGATGGAAAATCATTTATCTCGTGCTAATCATTTTCTTTTTGTCATTTATTGGAATAGTAGATAGATAATTGTGTTTAGATAGGTAGATGTGTTTACGACGAATGGTAGATAGATGGTTATTTTACAGCAGATGTTAGATTGATAATGTGTTTGAATAAAATATTTCTTTAGAATAAATGAAATGCCTTGGCATGTCTATTTAATGTTATTTATTTAATATATTTAAATAAGTATGTTGACCTAGTTTTGTTTTATATTTTTTTTTTATGTAAATATTTTTTATATATTAATTAGAATTAATAGAAATTATAATTAAATTTTGAGTTTTTATTTTAAGATTGAATGTTTTTAATTTAAAACTTAAGGTTCTGTCAAATTTGTTCAAAAGTAATAATTTAGAAAGTAAGAGACTATTTATAAAAATATTATATTACAACCAACAATTTTTTAGGTAAAATAAATTATAAATAATGATTATTTTAGAATTGTTTGTAGAATTAAAGGAGTTTAATTAAAAGTTAGTTTATGATTTTTATGTTGGAGATCAATAGATGCTATGGTAGTATTCAAGTTTATGTTTACTAATACCTCCCACAATTATAATAGTTTTCATGCAAATTAAATTTTAAAGGAGTCTTGTAATAGACATGCTATAGCAAGATGTGAGCCTCAGAACCAAACCCTCACTCAGTGATCTTTAAAAATTATCTTAATTTTTAAATATTATTTAATAAATTATTTCTTATACTTTATAATATTTTTAAAAAGTAATAGTTGTCCATAATGCATAATTTGAGTTACAAATAAGATCTTTAAATAATTTCTTAAACATTGATATCTAGGGCACACATTTTTGATATTTTTCTTATTATACTTTATTTATTATAATTTTTTAAATTGTTATTATTTTTAATTTAGATAAATAACTCAATATTTTGTATATATCCAAATAATAATAATGACATCAATATGGAGGGTAGTCATATTTTCTAATTTCTTTTCCATTATTTTTTATTTTTTCATGTGTGTCAAACATAGGTCTTTGTTTGGTAAAAATTCCATGTTGATTAGAAAATTAAAAATATATATATAATAATTAAATAAAATATTTTGTCATAAGGAGTTTATTTAATCACAAAAAATGTGGCTTGAATTAGCATATTTTATCTAATGAAAGGTGAACATGTGGTGTAGATCCTTCATTTTGAAGGTGATCTTCGTCTACAATTCATTAAATGATCAACTTCATTTAAACCTCAAGTAAAATAACTATAATATATAAAGGTAGCTTGAACTTGACCCTTTAAATGATATTTTATTTGGTTGTATTTTTGCAAAGGGGAAGATTATTTGGTCACATATTTGTAAAACAATTTACTTTTTCAAATTTAAAAAAAGTAAAAAAGGAATATATATGTGTTCATATTTAGTACAAAAGGATAGGGAGCTAAATGAACAAATAATTTTAAAATGTTAATAAAATAAAGAAAGTACATTTTCAATTCTATTTTTAAAATTTAAATCTCAAATTTATTTTATTTTATCTCTCCTTCTATGGTTTATGCTTCATCTACCTATTTCTTGAGTACATCTACTCCTTCCTTTTCTTCACCTATACCCACTTTCACTAAGTTATTCCAACCACTAGTGTACTAACATATAGTACATCAATTATACACCACAAGTGCCTTAATTCCTCCAAATAAACAATGATACCCACTCTATTCTATTATTCATCTTAATACCAAAAATAGCAAACCACCATAAACCAAGTCACATTTTGAGTCCCTTAATACTCAATACTTCCCATCACAATAAGGTTCCCTCTAAAAACCCATCAAAATTAAGTTTGAAATAAGATTCTATGGAAGGCACCATCACTATATACTCCATTTCATCTTTTGCTTTCTATTCCAATTTTTTCTTTCTTGTAAGGTAATTCTCCCTTATCCTTTAAAAATAAAGAGATTCTTTATTAACATTAAAAAATTTGTATATATTATCACTTCAATAAAAAATGGAGCGAAACTCCTCTGAAAATTTTTGTGTGCGACAAAATGTCAGGCAAGGAAACCAATTCGTAGCCCAGAAGCGAGGGCGAAGAAGGCGCACTGAATAAAGAGAGGAGAACAAGGGGAAAAACGCGCGGTGGATACGTTGCATCCGTTTCTGGAGTAGCAAATCTCCAATGGGAAGGCGGCTGGAACGAACTAAAGGGCCAAGCAAGGGATTCTGCCAGTATCTGGCTGGGATAATAGGCAAATGGAAGAAAGGAAGAAAAACAAAGAATAAGCTGGTTCAGGAAAAGAAGAGGGTTGGAGGAAAAGCCTCAAGAGGAAAGCAGAATAGGAACGGGGGGAGCTGGCATGTGCAAAACCCTATTCAGAATGATGGAGATCCTGAGAAGGCCCGGCCAGTCAAAAGCACGGGGAGTAAGTTGTTTGTCATGCCGTCGGAGAGTATAATAACAAATGCCAACCGGTTAAAAGATAGGGCGTTGCTGGTAAAATGGTGCGGTATGAATGGCAGGTCAGAGGAAATCATGGATTGGTGGCTGAAGGAATATCCAGGTAAGATCAGTATCCGACCTCTTCAAAATGAGTTCTTTCTGGTGGAATGTATAGATGGAAATTTGAAAAAAAACATCCTCTATGGAAAACTAATCTTTTTAAGGGGTTCGACTTTCATAGGATCAATTGGTTCCCACATTTTGACCCCACAAGATACATATTTATGAAGTCTCTGTTGTGTCTCAGCCTAGTAGGGTTATCGGCGGAGTTTTGGAATGGAGACGCATTGATAAGCATTGGCGATGCCTTAGGAACTTTCTTAGGAGTAGAGGAAGGCTTTCTCAATGGAAGAGTAGGGGATACAACAAACATCTATGTAGAAGTGGATATGGACCTAGGATTCTACAAAGAATTGGAGATTGTATCAAAGCTGGGGAGCTGGATTCAAAAAGTTAAAGTCCTAGATAACAGGGCTTGAGGGAAGTGCTTATTAAGGGGACAATTGCAGGCTGGGAGTTTGAGAGTTTTAGGGGGTGAGGAAACTAGGTCACCTAGCACACTTGACCAACCCCCAAATAACACATACTTGGTATCTTCTCTAGGGCAGGAGATGAAACTGGAAGAAGGACAGGAAAGGAGAGAAGGGATTGCAAAGGATTTTGGCCAAGTAAAACTGAGAGAGTCAAAGGTAGAATTGGTGGAACTCCTAAAAGATACAAAAGAATTAAGGGAGGACATCAATCAACAATTAGCATTGGCCACTGGTGAAAGGTCTTTAGCCAGCATCAAGAGCATTGAGTAGACAAGCAGTAAGGAAATCCTAGAGCAAGGAAGATCGAAGGAAAAAGGCAAGAAGCCACAAGGGGTTAAATCTTTGGGCGACAAAGACCCAAACATGCCTTTTCAATGGAAGAAGAAGGGGGCATGGAAGATCTGAGGATGAACATGATAAAGGAGTTTATAGAAATTACTAGAGAGGATTCAACACCTATCCAAAAGGAAAAGAGACAAGTCCTCATCAGGGAGCTGATGGAAGAAGAAGAGATTGAAAGCTAGGAGAATGAGATCCTGTTCTCAGAATTAGAAAGGGAACCCTTGGATCAGGAGAAACTGGGCCTATTGCAGATAGCCTCAAACAAGACAAAACCGGATATTAGGAGATCATCATCAAGGAAAGTTGGAAGGAAAACATTGAATGAACTTAGACAAAAGGATGGAGAAGTCGAGGGACATCTTAAAATCGTAGTTGTAATCAAAGGAAGGGGAGCCCCCTTCCCCAGGGGTAATGATGCTCCTATCATGGAATGTTAGGGGCTTAAATGCCCCTAAAAAAAATTTCTAGTCAAGAGAAGAGCGAGCTTGATTAAGGCTGAGGTAGTACTGTTGCAAGAGACCAAGCTAAGCATAGGAGACATAGAAAATTTTGCAAAAAACTTCAAAAATTGGAAAGTGGAATCAGTTCAGGCTAATGGGGCTTCAGGAGGATTGGCAATTTTGTGGGATCCATTGGTGGTCAAATTTGAACGATTGGGGGACGACAAGAATTGGATAGGAGGAAGAATTGGCAGCTTAAATTCAAACCTTGATTTGTTGTTGGTTAATGTATATGGGCCGAATTCATGCCTAGATAAGAAAGGTCTATGGGTAGAACTTGATGCCTTTCTCATATCACAACCGAAGATCCATATGGTGATAGGGGGAGACTATAATGCCATCCTTCATAGGGGAGATAAGAGAGGATGTGTCTCTAGGATAGGTCAATCGCAGAAAGACTTTGCAAACTAGGTGAGGAGAAATAACTTGTTGGAGATAGAGTTGGGAGAGAATACCTTCACATGGAATAATAGGAGGTTTGGATTCAACAACATAGCAAAGAAGCTAGACAAATTCTTCTTTGGGGGGGATTGGTCCACCTTTCCCTATACTCTGGAAGGAAGAATCTTACCATGCTCTGGCTCTGATCATTATCCA